>JAJQKJ010000719.1:0-70856 GCA_029574335.1 Rana kukunoris | reverse complement strand
AGGTAAGTGTCCATTTTTTAAAAGTCAACAGTTGCAGTATTTGTAGCTGCTGGCTTTTAAACAAAAAATTCAGGTGGACCTCCGCTTTAAAAACTCTGCAAAAATGCCAGAAAAAAATGCCTGAAAGTGAGCGGCGCCTAACACGTTAACGTTTCAGTGATTCAATTGTTTAGAATGATGTGGACATTTACAAGAAAAACATATTTGGTAAAAATATATCAACAGTGAAAAACCAGACCAATTGTAGCTGTCAATGATTCTTATAGAATACTCATCTAAAAAATATTTTATAGAAATAACTGATAGAGTTAACATTTGCATGAATATTATTTTAGAAAGAAAACATATATCAAAGCAATGCATAGGTACATATGTGCATACATACATGCACACAAACATGAAAAATTAAGTGGCAATGGGTCTACTATAACTGTCATCCATGAATATGTAATACGGACACTATTAATATTCAAGCTGTGGACTGGAGAGGATGTTATTGATATAAAGTATCAGAAGAATTGCTCTTGTTGCCTATCAATTCTCCTTTTCATTCTTTCATGCTACCCTAGGAGCTCAGAAGGGAGAATATGATTGGTTACGTATGATAAGAAAAGGATTTTTTTATTTTGAACACTTTCAATCATGAGTCTCTGTAAATTTATGGAAGCATTACCTGGTTGTTTCTGGTGGTAGAATGCCTTTCTTTCTGGATTCCACTGGTGCTTTGAGAATGCCAGTATTTATGAAATGTAGTAATGATAGCCCTGCACATGTTATCTGCAAACAGAGGCAGACTTCTCTTGTTTTCTGGTTAGTAGCTGTTGAAAACTGGTTTGCTTACTACCTTGATTATACCTCCCGTGGTGTCATCTGCTCCCCCTTTCTGTTGCTGCAAAGGCCACACACAATATTTTTATTTTTTTACTCTTTTGAATACTTAGCTTTTTTTCTTGATGGCTTTTAGCTGATCATGTAACTTCCCAGGGTTCCTTTTTTTTTTCTGTGTCAGCAGTGATCTGCTGCAGATAATGGCACTCACATTACCATAGGTGTGCGCAGCCTATCGCATTAGGGTGTGCACCCCAAAGCTCAAACACACCTGTATACATACACGCACTCTAAATAAATTTAAAAATGTTGTAGGGCAGTGGGCGGTGTCAGTAGTGTATTAGCGAGTGCGCTGGCGACCCCACAGCTGGGCATTTAAAAAGGACGTACAGATACATGCTTGTGCCCAGCCGTGCCATTCTGCTGACGTATATAGTCGGTATGGGGTCCTTAAGTGGTTAAATATAAAAGGACAGCAGTGGTATCTTACTCTCTCAGAACAGATTTTAGTATAAAGTACAACTCCAGACAAACTGCTAAATGTACAGATGAAAATTTTACTTGCCAAAGGATTTGTTTTTCTGTCTATCCTGTTCTGAGATTTTCACAGCTCTGCTTCACCACACAACTCTGTCTGGAGACCTGATTTTGCACTGCTACAGTTAAAAAACACCTATGCCTCGTACACACGTTCAGACTTTTGACCGTGCAAAAGTCTGCTGTGAGTCCGTCAGAAAGAAAGAGAACAGGTTCTCAATCTAAGGTCAGTCGGACTTCCGACACAAAAAGTCAGATGGAAGCTACACACAGCCAAACTTTCCTAGAAAAAAGGCATGTCAGACTTTTTTTCTCGGAAAGTCCGGCTGTGTGTACAAGGCATTACAGGTCTCCTCCCCACACCCAACCTGTGACTGGACGGTGAAGGAAAAGCAACTAAGTGAATAGCTCATATTATCGTAATATTATTATCATATTATTCTGCATTCCCCTCCTATCAGCATGTACTGCAGCAAGTCTGTTGGTTCTTTTTGCTGCTTCACTTTTGTCCCAATATGAGCCCTGCCGATTATACATATGGAAGATAAACAGATCAAATTCACGTACTTCCACTTTTTGCTATTTAATGATTACAGAGCTTCATAATATGCAGTTGCCTGGAATTCAGCTTAATTCTTAATTCTGCAGAGTATATTGGACAATTAAGTAAACATTAGTGGATATGACTTTCATTTGACACTGTTTTGCTTTTTCTTTTTTTTTTCTCCACTTTTATAGATCTAGTGCAAAGAATAAGAAAGAAAGAAACAGAAATAGAAAGAAGACTTACACGACAAATGCAATATCGAGTGACAGTGCACAGAGAGAACTAACACTGACAGTGACAAACTGACAACAAACCTTTGAAATGATATTGCATTCATGCAGAGGCAATAACAAGAAAAAAAAAATGTCTGTTGTGCGATAATATTGGAAACCAACACCAACAAATGCAGCTTTTAGGCTTCTTTCACACCAATATGATTCTCGTGCACGACTGCATGAGTTTCCATGTGTGTTTTTTTTTCAAATGAATGTTAACATTGTTTCCTGTACAATAAAGTTTTTAATGTTTTGGGTTGGAGAGATTTTAAAACATACCTCCCAACATTTTGAGATGGGATTGAGGGACACCTACTAGCAAATGTATGTAGTCATGGGACACGCCTCCTGTCACACCCCCCTTAACCACTTAACCCCCCTGGCAGTATTCCTGAGTCTGACTCGGGGTTACATTTCTGTGCTGCGATCGGTAACCCCGAGTCAGACTCGGGCTCGCCTTGCAGCATCCATAGGCAGGGTTTACTTACCTTGTCCCTGGATCCAGCGATGCATCCCTGCTGTGTGAGCGAGCGACGACCTCGCTCGATTCACACAGTGTCTGTGTGCCGCCGAGCTCCGTTCCCTGCGATGTTACGACGCACGGGGTGAAGATCGGCGCCAAATTCAAAAAAGTAAACAAAAACTATACATACAGTATACTGTAATCTTATAGATTACAGTACTGTATGTAAAAAATACACACACCCCTTGTCCCTAGTGGTCTGCCCTGTGTCCTACATGTACTTTTATATAATAAAAACTGTTCCTTCTGCCTGCAAACTGGAGATTGTCCATAGCAACCCAAAGTGTCCCTTTATGTCAAAAAATGGTTTTAGAGCAGCTAGAAAACAGCGATAATAAATTATAATCACTTGCAGAATTGAGCGATATCGATTTGTGGGAAAATTCGTCATAAAAGAAAAAGTAATGACAGCGACAATTCTGCAACTGAGCAAATTTCAGTGATTTTGAGTTGATTACATTATTGAATTTTTTTTATTATAATTATATTATTATTTGTTATAATTATTTATAATTATTTATTATATTATAATTTATAATTTTTTTTTTTTTAAATCATACCCGGGATGCCTACTAGACTCTTGTTTGGTCAGATTTAAGTGAGTTATTCCTCACTTTTTACAGGCCTACAGTATAAAACGCCAATTATCCTTGCAAATAATGGTACCGCTTTCAGCACATAAAACCAGAAAGAATTATACAGCCAGGAGGTTAAGGACTGCCTCCTGCAGATATACGTCGGCAGAATGACACGGCTGGGCACAAGCCCGTACCTGTACATCCTCTTTAAGTGCCAAGCCCGTGGGTCGCGGGCGCGCACACGCGACCCGGTCCGAAGCTCCATGACCGCGGCAGTGGGACCCGAATGCCGCCGGAGTCCCATGATCAGTCCCCAGAGCGGAAGAATGGAGAGAGCTGTGTGTAAACACAGCTTCCCCGTTCTTCACAGTGGCAGCTTCATTGATTGTGTGTTCCCTGATCAATGATGTCACACGTCCAGCCCCACCACCCTACAGTTAGAAAAACATATGAGGTCACACATAACTCCTACACTGCCCCCTAGTGGTTAACTCCCAAACTGCAATTGACATTTTCACAGTAAACAATGCATTTTTATAGCATTTTTTGCTGTGAAAATGACAACGGTACAAAAATGTGTCAAAATTGTCTGATGTGTCCGCCATAATGTCGAGGTCACGAAAAAAATTGCTGATCGCCGCCATTAGTAGTAAAAATAAAAATAAAGTAAAAAAAAAATGCAATAAAACTATCTCCTATTTTGTAAACGCTATAAATTTTGCGCAAACCAATCGATAAACGCTTATTGCGATTTTTTTTTTCAAAAAATAGGTTGAAGAATACGTATCGGCCTATACTAAGGAAAAAAACTTTTTTTATATGTTATTGGGGAATATTTATTATAGCAAAAAGTAAAAAATATTGAATTTTTTTCAAAATTGTCGCTCTATTTTTGTTTATAGCGCAAAAAATAAAAACCGCAGAGGTGATCAAATACCACCAAAAGAAAGCTCTATTTGTGGAAAAAAAAAAGGACGCAATTTTGTTTGGGAGCCACATCGCACGACCGCGCAATTGTCAGTTAAAGCGACGCAGTGCCGAATCGCAAAAACTGGCCAGGTCCTTTACCTGCATAAAGATCCGGGTCAAAAAAGGTTAATTAAATAGACGAGGGTTTTTTTTTTTACCACTACTGTTCCTTAATATTGGCTTTTAAATTTTAATATTTAAAGTACAAATGCAGCAATTTAGAAATCGGATGAAAGGAAACACTTTTTGAAGGATAAAAAGTGCATTTTATATACAGCTATATAGATCAGACCAAAATGAGGGACAAATGAGGAGGAATGAGGGACATTGCTCAAAATCAGGGACAATCCCTCGAAATCAGGGACAGTTGGGAGCTATGGTTAAAATCCTCATCAAATTACAGTGCAGTTCTTTGGAAACATGCAACTTCGTGCAATAGCAGTTTTTCTAGCGCTAGTACTCCATGTTGGTGTGCAAAATAAGTGCATTTTTTGTTACTTCTGCAAAGTGATCATTTAAGGGGTTTAAAAGTACATTACCTGTGGTTTTCTGTACTTAGAAACATGTCTTCAACCATAGAAAAGTTGAACTAAAGACGCAGTGAGTTCACCTACAGATTTTTTTTACCTGGTAACATCCATGTTAAATACATATTCCCAGAAATAATCCAGAGGCAGTCCTTCATGTTGAAGTGAGCTGTCTAGTGCATTGTTGGGCACTAATTAGTTAGCTGGGTGTTGGTTTACTTACGTCTTCACCTTTCTGATGGTCCTACCACTGATTCCTAAGCACGGCTCTTGTCTTTAGTGCTCTCTGGTTCTCTCTATTCCATTAGGGTTTACATTTGTGTATTAGCCTTTTATTAGCATTTGTATTCTCTCTACTTGGATGGACATTACCAAGCACATTTACATATTAACATGTGTCCTAATTGGTTCAGTTCAATCCACTTTTAAGACCCATCTCTGTCTTTGTTAGTTTGTGATTGCAACTATTGCTGTTCTCAGGTTGGTCATTATTGTTGACCTCGATTGTCCATATATTGCTTGAACTCTGTCTGTGTGACCTTGTAGTGACCCCCCTCAATATACATTTGCTACCTACCTACACTTGTTTGACCCTTGCTCTGGTTAGCAGGTGCTTACAAGTGTTGTGTATCAGGCAGCGTTCTTTTTGCAGGCTACCCGGGTAGGAAGGGGTCAAGTTAGCTCTGTATTTTCTTTTCTGGGCTCTGCCCTTCACCCTCTGCTGTAACTAAACAGGGGGAAAGCATGGCTTGAGGGCACGGCTGGCATGGGAAGAATGGGACAGTCAAAGACACACTAATGGAAACCTAAAGGGGTTGTAAAGGTACATTTTTTTTTCCTAAATGGCCTCCTTTACCTCAGTGCAGTCCTCCATCCTCCATCACTTACCTCATCCTTCGATTTTGCTTTTAAATGTCATTATTTCTTCTGAGAAATCCTCATTTCCTGTTATTCTGTCTGTAACTCCACACAGTAATGCAAGGCTTTCTCCCTGGTGTGGAGTGTCATGCTCACCCCTTCCCTTGAGAGGAAAGGGGGCGAGCAGGAGTCAGGACGCCCACAAACACACAGCTCCTTTCTCTATCTGCAACGTAGAGTGCGTCCTGACTCTCCTGCTTGCCCCTTCAAGGGACATTTAAAAGCAAAATCAAAGGATGAGTTAAGAGAAGGAGGACTGCACTAAGGTAAAGGAAGCTATTTAGTGAATTTTTTTTTTTTTTACCTTTACAACCCCTTAAAGCAGGGCTTTACCACGTATGGACTTTCACTTTGGGGAGGAATGCAGCTGGTAGTCGGGATTTAATTAGCTGGTTAGGAAAAAAATGTGATTTTGCACGGTTGGACTGTATAGCCTGGTCTAAACTTATTCAAAAGGTTGCATGACGTATCGAAATAACAGGACCTGTAAAGCACACATGGGGTGAAGTGTAAGAATGGAAGGCCACCACAAGGGGTTAACTCAGCAGATCAGTTAACAAATGGAATGTAGTTGATATGGGAGCCGTGTGTTTCCCAGAACACAACAGGTTGACGCGAGGGGGCGGGAGTCTGTATACAGAAGTGGTGCAAATACAGGTGAAAAGCAGAGGTTCACTTTGGGTGAACCTCCACTTTAATCTTCACATGGCCAATGGTCCCAGGCATTAGAGAGCAATTACACAAGAAGAGGTAGCCCCATATGCAGGGTGAGTGTACTATGTACCCCCCCACACGCACACACTTAGCAAATATTTGCTGGTCCCTGATGAACTGTCTGAAATTCACCTGGTGGGTGTCCCTGTGACATCTTTATACTAAAAAAATTAAAGGCACTGGTGTAAAGTTGTCAGCCCAAACGCTTCTGCATGAAATCAAATGCAGCAACTGTTCAGGTATTCTGACAGCGGCCATTATGTCTGACATAATACAATAGCAAGGCAATAGAGTTCCATCCATCCACACTGATATTCTGGCCATATAATGTGCTCATTTTGGCCAGTCTGATGAACCAGTTGAATTTTGTTATGTGGATGGACTTGTTGGCCCCATCGTTTGATTGAAAAATCAGAGGAGCTGGGAAGAAGATTGTCAACTGAACCGCAACTGCATCTCTTTAGGTTGCCTCAAAGGCGCTGTTGGCAGAATCATCCATTAGTGCTGTTAGTATGGAGGAAGGATATGTTCTGCACAGGCTGAACAAAAACAATCTATCAATATATGACCAGCATTACATTGCTCCTGTCTCATCCCTTGGTACAATTGTCTGTTGTTCATTGCGTGTTTTCTGAATAAAATCTGGGTAACGGTCAAATATTCAACATTGGTTCTAATTCTTCCTTATCCTATCCAAAACAGAAAGAGCAGGTTTTGTCTTGACATACACTTTAAATGTAATACTTTGCCACACAGTTTTTACAGTCACTATATAAGGTACAACTCATGGGCCCTAAGCTGAAAATAATATTATCACCTATCAATCACTTTAGAAAATATTATTAAAGCGTTTGTTACCCCAACACTTCATATTCCTGATACGTGCCTGCTGTACCATGTACTTGTATGAGAAAATATCCTGTTCTCTTTGTATTGCTTCCTTTGTGTGAAACCCCTGGTGTTCCTGCTAGGCCCAGTTGCTTTCCTATTAAAAACTGACCACACAAAGCAGGAGAGAACATCATAGTCAGATCTCTAGCTTTGCTGGGACCTCAAGCTGCTCTCCTCCAATGATCAGGCTTGTCCTGACAACCCCCTTGCACAGCCATTCAATGGAAAGCTTAGTGTGATGCCGTTTCTCCACCCCCAGCTCTCTTTCAGCTGAGAACAGAGGACATTCGATCACTTAAAAAAAGGAAAAAAGGGTATTTATAATGTTTTTTATACAGAAGCTGCCGCCCATATCGTGTTTCCAGCGCAATGTGATCGCTACGCATCCATAGGAATCCATCCGTGCATCTATAGCAATCCATTGGGGGCGGCGAGCAGGAGGAGCGACAGAGCTCTGCACTGGCTCCCGCAACGGGACTCGCAGGTGTCAATTTTACCGATAACAGAGGCGAGATTGACACAATATTGGCGGCAGGTACTGTATCTATACAAACATTTTTGCCTTTCATTTCTATTTTAAACGGAATGGGTTGTTTTACAAGGCGATCGTTTTCAATCACTTGAAGGGATGAAAAACCTTTTGTGTCAAAAGCTTATGTACAGAACACAGAAAAACTGCCAAAAATATTATTCAGTGCTTGCAGACAGTACATACATTAACAAACACCAAACATTGAGATTACATGTGTTTATACGAGAACAAGCTAAGCAAAAAAATATTACAAATTTGCAGGTAAAAAAAAAAAGATACAGTAGATAGATAGATATAAACAGTGACAGCAAGTACAGAGTATGGATGATAAATTAAAGCGTTTGTTACCCCAGCACTTCATATTGTTGATATGTGGCTGCTGTACAATGTACTTGTATGAGAAAGTATCCTGTTCTCTTTGTATTGCTTCCTTTATATGAAATCCTTGGTGTTCCTGCTAGTCCCTCTGCTTTCCTATTAAAAACTGATCACACTGGGCTGGAGAGCACACAATGGTCAGTTATCTAGCTATGTTTGGAACTCAGGCTGCTCTCTTCCAATAATCAGACTTGTCCTGACACGTCCCTGCTGCACAGCCAATCACTGAAAAGATCAGTGTGCTGCTGTTTCTCCATCCCCAGCTCTTTTGCAGCTGAGAACAGAGGGAATGTGATCACGTATAAAAAAAGAGAAAAAAGGTATTTATGATGTGTTTTTTTTTTTTATATCTATACAAAAATGTTTTGCATTTAATTTCTATTTTAAACTAAATGGGTTGTTTTACAAGGTGATCATTTGCAATTACTTTAACCACTTCAATACCAGTCACTGTCATATGACGTCCACAAAGGGGCTCTCCCATCCCGGTGGACGTCGTATGACGTCCTGGACTTTGGGGGGGGGGGTTAGCTGAATGATGCCTGCAGTGAGAGGCATCATCCTGATATCCATCTCTTGTGCTGGCGATTCTGCAAACATAAGAATGATCATAGCGGCGGTTCCGCTGCTTGATCGTTCTTATAGGCAGGGCTCAAAATTTCAAGTCCTGAGCTACTAGCCAGGCCTCAAGAGTTACTCGCCACCAGTTGCCCCACCTGATTCATACACTGCCCTGCGCCTAATTGCACCCGTAAACACGCCCTCGTAGATTATCTCATGGAATGACACTGTTAAATGTTTTATGAAGAATCAAGTTACAAAATTAAATATTACCAACAACAACTTTAACAAAATGGGACAGGGCACTGGGGTCAGGTCGGGACTCTAAGGCCGCGTACACACGATCAAATCTCTCTGCTGAAAACGGTCTGCCAGACCGTTTCAGCAGACAGATTCGATCGTGTGTACGGGCGGACAGACAGATTTGGCCAGCCGACAGATTTTAAAGCATGCTTTAAAATCTGTCTGCTGGGAATCTGTCCGTCCTACATGTCTGCTGGTTAGTTTGCTAACCAGCAGACATATCTGCTCGCACATGCGTCGAATGGATTCGACGCATGCGCGTAAGTGTTTTACTTCCGGTACGGTGACGTGGCGGCGTCAACGTCATCACACTACGTCACCGCGCTGTCTGCCGGCGGGGATTTTGGTTTGAACGTGTGTACACCAATACATCCCAGCAGACAAATCTGTTCAAATCGGTCTGTCAGACCGATTTGAACAGATGTATTTGGTCGTGTGTACGTGGCCTAAGTGTAGGCACAGATTGGAGGGAGATTGGTCATACAGCCCTGTCATCACTCGCCCCCAGCTTAAATCCACTCGCCAAATGGTAGTAGGCGAGTGGAAATTTTAAGGGCTGTTATAGGCATCGGGAGGGGACATCCCCCCCTCCCGCCGCCATCCGGTGCTTCTCCAGGCTCTCCCATGCCATCGGGGGCCCGGAGAATGAATCGTCTGGCGCTAACAGGAACCATAGTGATGACTAGTCATCTCTATGACCGTCGGAGGACCGGGGCACGATGTAATGACGTCACGCCCAGGTCCCGTAAGTAAACAAAGCCGTGGTTGCGGCTACTAAGCCACAGTATTCATGAGATCGGTGAATTTTTTTCACCGATCTTATGGTTTCCAGCCTAGAGGAGAGATGTGGGGTCTTATTGACCCCGCATCTCTCCATAAAGAGGACATGTCACACACATTCCTATTACAAGGGATGTTTACATTCCTTGTAAAAGGAATAAAAGTAATAAAAAAATAAAAAATAAAAAAAGTGTAAATAAATAAATAAATATGTAAAAAATAATAATAATAATAATAATAAAAAATTAAAACGCCCCTGTCCCCGGTATCTCGCGCGCAGAAGCGAACGCACACGCAAGTCCTGCTGACATATGTAAACGCCGTTTAAACCACATATGTGAGGTATCGCCGCGTGCGTTAGAGTGGCAGCAACAATTCTAGCACTAGATCCCCTCTGTAAATCTAAACTGGTAACCTGTAAAAAAAATTCAAAGCCTTGCCTATGGAGATTTTTAAGTACCGAAGTTTGGCGCCATTCCATGAGTGTGCGCAATTTTAAAGCGTGACATGTTAGGTATCTATTTACTCGGTGTAACCTAATCTTTCATATTTTACAAAAAAATTGGGCTAACTTTACTGTTTTTTTTTTTTTAATTCATGAAAAAAGGCGTTTGAAAAATTATTGCGCAAATACCGTGCAAGATAAAACGTTGCAATGACCATTGTTTTATTCCTTAGGGTGTCTGCTAAAAAAAACATTTATAATGTTTGGGGGTACTGCGTAATTTTCTAGCTAAAAAATTATGATTTGTACATGTAGGAGAGAAGTGCCAGAATAGGCCCGGTATGGAGGTGGTATAAAAGCCCTGTATTGAAGTGGTTAACAACTCAGTTCTTGACATAGGTTTGTAACCTTTGTAAGTGGCATCGGTTTTTTGTTGGCCATCAAAAATAAAGCTGATCGTGTCCAAAAAAAAAAAGAGTATATTACTGTATGTGTGCAATTTAATCCAAAAAGTAAAAAAAAAACACCCGTGGTACAACTTTACAGGATCACATATTACACAGGGTACTGTCACAGGCATAAAGCAAACAAGACTCAGTCCTGACCTACACATAATAGTACAATACTGTTGACATAAAACGTTTTCCAAGTCTCGTGCTGCAATCTGAAGGCTGAATGTAATTCGCTGTATCATCTGTCAGCACTTTGTGGTCATGCACTGAGTGATTGTCACATTGCTGAACCAGTTACATTATCACAGTGAACTTCAAGAAGAGATTTTGGCTTTCTGCTGTCTAGAGATGTACAAATCAGTCCCAAACCGACGTGTCAGAATATTTCAAAGAGCAGCCGGAAAGTCACTGTCAGCTGGCAGATTGAAGCTGATGTCGGATATTTACAGTAGATCTGCTCAAAATTCAACAACCTCCTTTAATCTTTTACGGTTAGGTATTACTGTTTTAAGCCAAGAACTGCTGTGCTAACAGGCGGTATGAACAAAGTTTTGTCATTTTATACTGTCACCAGACCTCTGTCTGTAGTCAAACACATTTGTTATACTAAGCATTTGCCATCAAAAAGAAGAAGAGCTCTGAATTACTGAATGTAAAAATAAAAATATATTATATATATAGATAAATAAATATAAATTATTTATATAGACTAATATGATTGCTTCTATGTACTGTGAACATCACAGCGGAATTTCACAGAAGTAAAAAAAAAAAAAAAGTAGATATAATGATTTATGTATTAAAAATGTTTATATATATATATATATATATATATATATAGTATATATATAGTTAAAAAAAAATATTCTATAAAACATTATATCTATCGAACTAAACAAAAATATGGAGCTGCATTAAGAAGAATAAATACATTCAAACATATAAATTGGGGCGACCCCAGGATGACGTCCGCTTGCGGCGAAACACGTCGTGAGCAGTGACGTGCTGATGTCACTGCGTTTTTATGATCCTGGAAGGATGGTGGTTCATATGTATCCTTTTCTTTTTATTCTACTCCTTGTGTAAGTGCATTACCATTTAATAATTAAAGGTGTGTTTGGTTTTACACTATGGCAAGCTGTTTTCTTTTTCAGTCAATCTGGTAATTATGTCTACTGATTACGGAGTCCATTCTTGGTACACATGAGAATACTGGGATCTTTGCCTGCCCGAATTTGGTTAGATGGGTCAGTAGTGTATTTAGGTTTTGTGCTGCCCTAGACCTGACTAAACTCGTGCACTCCCTACTTTAAATATGACCCACCCCTTCCCATCAAGGCCACACCCCTTGCTGTTTAATACCCACCCTAAAATTGTCAAGTGGGGACACTAGTTCTAAGGGCCTGGGGGGGGGGGCAATGGATTCCCTTAATTTGCATAGATTTCCTCTCACTTCCTGTTTGGCTATGGGGCAGGAAGTGGGACAGGGATGGTAAAATAAAAACCGACAGGGGCTATAACCCTCCCTTACTCTATCCAAAATGAAAAAAATAAAATGTGTTGCTTATAGTTCTATTTTAAGCCCAAATTCCTGATAATTTTATGGAGAGGACTAAGAAGATATAACCATGCAAATGGTGCAGCAGAAAACATATAGCACAGTAAGGAAGGTTTGTGGTCCAGGATCATAGGATAGTCAAAATTAGAAGCGGTGCCCCACACCCCCAAACAGTTGCGGAATGCTGGCTGTCCGTATACCAGAAGCAGCATGGCCGCTTTATAGGGGCGCTAGACTAATCAGCCCAGTCCGCCCCATGAGACTAGCACTACACTAACAGTGTAGCGCAAGCTGGCGAGGTCTCTTTCTGTGCTGTACCCCTGCAAAGTGCTGCCCTAGGCCTGGGCCTTGTTGGCCTAGGTCAGGATACATCGTTGGATGGGGTTGTCTGTGAACTGACATCTGATCACCCTCTGGATAAAGGCTCTGGCTGGGTATTACCTGCAAGCTTTCCAAAAGCTTGCCATCTGGTAAGCACTCAATCTATGTGGTGGAGGTGCACATTATTATCGTGCTGTATGGGATTCATACCCCAATGTCATTGGGATTTTAAAGGGACCTATTCGCATTCACTCTTTTGTTTTGGACTTACTATAAGGACTCATAATTCATATTTATTCATTATTATTTTTTATGGTTGATACAATTTATATGTTTGATTTTATTTATTCTTAGCACAGCTCCATATTTTTGTTTATTTCCATTCTGTGTGTATCTCACGGTAGAGCTGCTGCTTTATGGTGTACTAATTAGCACAGTATTTTTTCCATTGCAATTATATCTATTGAGGATGTTAGTTCTGTAAAATTCCACAGTGATTTTCACAGTGCATAGCATCATTCACATTAGTCCAGTGCCTGAAGCAGTTTATTATAATTAAATAACAAAAAAATAATAATAACTAAATTAATTAACTTAATCATAAAGACACCATGTATGGCAAGACCCCTATATATTGGCCAACTAACACAGTGGGTGGATTTAATGAAACTGGAGCTGTCAAAATCTGATGCAGCTCTGCACAGAAACCAATCAGCGTCCATGTTCTATTGTCAAAATTAATTGAATAAGCTGAAGTTAGAAGCTGATTGGCTACCATGCACAGTGCACCCATTTTATTAAATCTCCCTCATTGTGAAAATTCTATCAAATGCAATATTAGTAACTTGTGAAGGAGGTTCTCTGCAGAAATCAGGTGCTTGATATATTGACCCTCTTGCTTATTCATTGCATAAAGTACTATGGCCATTTTTTTAACCTATACTGTGTGGGGCAAAAAGACAGAACTGAAGACTGAGTGATTAAAAAAAAAAGAAAAGGATTTTATGTGATAATGGCAATTTTGCGGCAGACTGTATGTGTTTTTCCAATAGTTTTACTGCTAAAACTTCTGCTCCTGTTCGGGAACAGAACACTTCACCCCCCATTACTGATCTTTACC
The DNA here is from genome assembly GCA_029574335.1 of Rana kukunoris. Classification (NCBI taxonomy): domain Eukaryota; kingdom Metazoa; phylum Chordata; class Amphibia; order Anura; family Ranidae; genus Rana; species Rana kukunoris. The sequence goes on along the minus strand of JAJQKJ010000719.1, from coordinate 57,099 downwards.
CACACTTCAAATTATATTACAAGGTATTATCACATTGAACATCACAGTGGAATTTCACAGAAGTAAAAAAAAAAAAAAAAAAGTACTGTAGATACTGTATAATGATTTATGTATTAAAAATGTCTATAGGTATATACCCACTGTATATATATAGTATATATATAAATTAAAAAATGTTATTCCATAAAACATTATATCTATTGAACTAAACAAAAATATGGAGCTGCACTAAGAATAAATAAATTCAAACATATAAATTTGGCCGACCCCAGGAGGACGTCAGCTTGTGGCGAAACGCGCCGCGAGCCGTGACATGCTATTGTCATTCCGTTTTTATGACCCCGGAAGGATGGTGATTCATTTTTATCCTATATTTTGTTATGCAGTAGACCTGATTATTGTGACAATGCCCATGCACGTTTTATGGGAATATTCATATAACGAGAGGAGGCGTGATTTGTGTTCTGTTCTCAGCTGCCTCAATATTTAATTAACTATCCGAAAATTCTAATAGTGCACAATAGTTGAAAATACAAACATATTGCTATTATACCTAAAAGAAAAACAAATATGGAGGCCGAGGCCCTCACTGTTGACCCTTCTTCTGGAAATGTTCGTTGCCTGGCTGTTATGGTTATCTAATCGTTTCAGTGTTTTCTGCGTTACTGACCCATGTTTGCATTAGGTGAAGTAAAAACTTCTGACCTGACATGCACCTGCATGGATGTCACATTGAGAGCGGCGGTTACTTTCATGCAGCCACTGTCCCAATCGACAGCAGTAGGGCTGCCTGCACAGGGATGCACAGAACACTTGTTGAAGGAGCCGCTGATTGATTGTTGGGATCGGCACATTAAGTTACCCTAGCGTTGTCTAGGGGTGTGATGCAGGAACAAAGTAGTGAGCGAAGGTCCAGACAGTCAATAAAGGTTTTCCAATGCTTTATTTCCAGGCCAACACAGCCAACATCAACTTCAGTTAGGAAGGAGAAGAAAGGTTGATGAAAGAAGAGGAGAACTTGCGGTGTCAGGCCTGGGTATGAACGGGCATGCCTGCCCTTAGTAGTACCAATTTGTAAACTCGTCGCCACTCCTGCCTGAGTGGGTGAAGTGCCCACGGACAGGTTTTCTTTCTCTAACCTGGCAGCCGAGGTGTCACTTTAGATATTTAAGAGGAACAGGTCTTTCGCACAGACCTGGCTCTAGGGCCTCAGCCACAGACCACTTGCTTTAGATGAGATTAGGTGAATGAACAGAGCAAATCCTCCCAGTAAATTCTAGCACAGGTCACCGGGAGACAGTAAAGTGTACCTATCAGCATCCCGGTCACCAGATCCCCGATTGGTTCGTTCAGGCCCTGTGGACAACCTGCCTCCAGGTTCCCCTCGAGCCGATCCCCCAATCGCATGGCACCCAGCCTGGGATCCATTCAATAGGACTGGGAACCCAGTAAGTCACTGGGGTCCCCTTTCGCCTCCGGTTGAGGCTCGGTGAAGCCTCCAAGCTTGGCCAGGTGGGCCAAGCCGGCGGGGTCCATGGATGTGCGCACCCTAAAGGTGGATGCCGCACCTGGAACCGGGACCCCGCAAAGATTTTGGAACACATGACACCTGTCACAGATATACCCCTCCCCAGCATGCCCCTCGAGGGAAAACTCCTCCAATTGGCTGCTGGGGAAGACTTGGTCTGCCAGAAACACCTCTGGCGCCAACTGCTGACCAGAGACGATACCACATCCCTAGAATGCAGACTGGCCCAGTGGACCTTTCTGGAATGACAGAGGTCACAATTTAGGTAAATCATGACTGGGAACAATGTAACTCTCCCAGTCCAACTAACTTTAGCATAGTGCCCATGCCGAAAGCAAGGGGGCGCTACACACATGACTGGTTTTCCTGCCAGGAAAAATGCCAAGAGAGCTTTTGGCCGGGAAAACCGGACGTGTGTATGCTTCCTAGCAGTTTTCCTGTCTGGGAAACAGACGGAAATCGCAAACGGGAAAATAAAGAACATGCTCTCTATTTTCCCAGAGTGATTCCTGGCGGCTTTTTTGCCACCAGATTTAAAAATACTTTATGGGAAACACTGCGAGGCAGTGCCCATGGAGCATACACCTGTCCGGGATTCCCGGCCAAAGCGCCATGGCAGTTTTCCTGCAGGGTTCTTGGCTTTCCCCTCGGTTTTCACGGCAGACTTTTTATCGCCATGAAAACCGAGCGTGTGTACAGGGCTTTATAAAGGTAAGTAAAATAAGCCTCCATATTTCTCACAATGCAGATTTCCTTTAAGTGAGAGTTATGCACTATTCTAAGTGTATACATTTTTTTTCTAAAAGTAAAAATCAACATTATCTGACATCTAAACAAAACGAACTAGAGAGGCAGAGATGTATAATTTAATACTTACAATTCCAGGTGATAATTTAATGAAGAGTATTGCCTAATCCAGTGATGGCGAACCTTGGCACCTATGATGTTTTGGAAGTATATTTCCCATGATGTTCATCTACAGTGCATGAGCATTATGGAAAATGTAGTTCCAAAACATCTGGGGTGTCAAGGTTTGCCATCACTGACTTAATCCATGTTCTTGAAGTCTTCCTTCTAGCTGGTTCCATAATGATGGCTGGTCCCCTATTGCTGCAACAAATTTTTTCAGTAGTATTTCCCAATCTGACATGAATTTGTGAAGAGCTTCGAAAGAATGGGAATGCTGTGGAGTTACATACAAATGAAAGCCAAGACGCAAGCAGGTCAGAGGCCACTTAATCTGATCTGAAACTGAAGCAATTTGACCTTAAAAGTTCCTTTAAGCATGCAGAGCTTGACTTGCTTCAGGCTGGGTTCACATTTGTGCAAATCGGATGAGGCTTTCCCTGCTTCCGATTCACAAGACAGGTGAGTGTGACCGGCTCTCGATGGAAGCAGTTCACACAGGGTCGGTGCGGCCGTGGTCCGGACTGTAGAAGGGTCCTGAGCGTCTATAGGTGCGATTCAGGTGCAAATTCAGGCAAATATTTGGACTGAAATCGCACCTGAACCGGTGTATAGAAACGCACCAGACCCTATGCTGCGAACTGCGGACGCACATATGTGAACCTGGCCTTATTGTCTATTTACATTAGAAAATTTGACATATAAAAATAAATAAAACACAGTAGGTGCTGACTTGTGAAAACTGAATCAACAAAAAATGGGGTCAACGCTAATAACAACTTCTCATTTTTTGAATGAATTTATTTAACGGCTTGCTGACCAGCGCATATTCGTTGGCATAATGGCATACCTGCGCAAATCACCATACAAGTACACCCCCTTTAAATCATGGCTAAGTGGGTGTGCGTGAGCCCGCCACATGCTCTGCCACATGCTCAATGTCCACCGGTATCCTGCGATTGCCTATGTAAACAACACATGTTCTGCCTAGTGACATGACAGGGATCTACTGCTCCCTGTCATCAGAAGCAGTGATCGCTGTCATGGCAGTGGTAGTCCATCCCCCCACAGTTAGAATCACTCCCGAGGACACACTTAACCCCCTGATTACTCCCTAGTGTTTAATCCCTTCCCTGCCAGTGTCATTTACACACTAATCAGTGCATTTTTTATCACTGATCGTTATATAAATGGCAATGGTCCCAAAATAGTGTCAAAAGTGTCTGATGTGTCCGCCATAATGTCACAGTCACGTTGCCATTACTAATAAAAAAATAAAATAAAAAAAGCTATAAATCTATTCCCTATTTTGTAGATGCTATAACTTTTGCGCAAACCAATCAATTTACGCTTATTGTGATTTTCTTTTTACCAAAAATATGTAGAAGAATACATATCAGCCTAAACTGAAGAAACCTATCGTCCTAACTGAACAAGAATTTTTTATATATATTTTTTTTCTAAATTGTCACTCATTTTTTGTTTTTGTTTTGAGTAACCGCTCAGTATTAGTCAAAGAAGCGCAAAAAATTAAAACCGCAAAGGTGATCAAATACCACCAAAAGGAAGCTCTATTTGTGGGAAAAAAAAGGACGTACATTTTGTTTGGGTGCAACGTCGCACGACCGCGCAATTGTCAGTTAAAGCAACGCAGTGCCGTATCGTAAAAAGTGCTCTGGTCAGAAAGGGGGTAAGTTCTTCCGGGGTTGAAGTGGTTAAAGGTGAATATGAAAACTGATGCTGCGTACACACGATCATTTTTCGGCGTTTTTTCAGCATGTCCAAAAAACTTCATCATTAATAACGACGTTGCCCACACACCATCGTTTTTGAAAAATGATGAACAAAGTGCGGTGACATACAACACGTACGACGGCACTCTAAAGGGGAAGTTCTATTCGCCTTTGGGCTGCTTTTAGCTGATTCATTGTTAGTAAACAACGATTTGCGCTTTTCTGTCTGTTACAGAGTGATGAATGTGCTTACTCCATTATGAATGGTATTTTTACCAGAACGAGAGCTCCCGTCTCATAACTTGCTTCTGAGCATGCACGGGTTTAAAACGTTGTTTTAGCTCACACACAATCATTTTTTACAACCCGAAAAATAAAAAAAATTAAAACACCGTGAAAAAATGCAGCATGTTCGAAAAAAAATGTTGTCGTTTTTCAGAACATCAAAAACGATGTGAAGCCCACACACGGTCATTTTAAATGATGTTTTTAAAAACGTTGTTTTTTTTTTCATTCCGAAAAAATGATCGTGTGTACGCGGCATAACAGATTGCCTGTGGGCTACACTTTACTTTTTCTTGCTTCCCTTTTCACAAATAAGCCCCATGATGTGCAAACAAGTGTGATATGCATAGTTTATTCACTTACATAAGTGCATTCTGGATGGCAAAATGCAGATTGTACTTAATTTGTGATATTTTATATTCGTATCGCCAGGCAGAAGCAGGTGAAAAAATTTGCATGGTAATACACATAATTATGCTCACGTTTTCCAAACATGATTCTGCTGAATCAGCCATTGCTACAGTTGCAGCTGCATAAATCTCATGATGCAGAGGAGATTTATTTTTCTTTAGGTATGATTATAAAGTCATGGTAATTTTATCCTGAATGAATTTATAATGAATCACAGGAGGAATGTCTCTCACAGAACATTGAAATGTACCATTCATAGCAGATGCCTATATACAATTTGAACCAAACCATGTTTGTTCCTTTTAGTGAAAACAATTGCTGAAATTGTTGATCTAATGTACAGATGGATCTTTGATTCACAAATAAACCGCCAGTGATCCACAATATTTTCAGGGCAAATCTCTTTGTAGTGATAGTACATTAACATCAAACCCGCTGATTAGTTTAATTAATCCAAGCCAGTAGGCTAATCATAGACAGTTTGGGGTTCATTTACTAAAACTGGAGAGTGCAAAATCTGGTGCAGCTGTGCATAGAAGCCAATCAACTTGCATTTTTTTTTTAAAGCTTAACTAAAGATACGCCGTTGTAAGTACAAATGTGTGCCGTCGCATCTCTGCGCCGATTTACAAAGCTAGATATGTCGAAAAGCAAGGCTTCAGCCACCCGACGTAACTTGCCTACACTGGCGTATCGTGGGCGCATAGTTACGCTGGACGCATTCAGCGTACCCATGTTAAATATGCAAATGAGTAAGATACGCCAAATCACGTACTTGCGTCCTCATATAGGAGGTACAACCCATTCAAAGGTATGGACCAGGGAACAGCCGTCGTATTTTACGTCATTTACGTAGTACTACGTGAATAGGGCTGTGCGTAGGTTACGTTCACGTTGTAGGCAGTGTATTGACGTATCTTAGGCAGCTATTTCGACGTGACTGTGAGCATGCGCACTGGGATGCGTCCAAGAGACGACGCATGCGCATTTCGTTTTTTGAAACTCAGCCCATCATTTGCATGGGGTCACGCTTCATTTTAATATATCACGACCACTTCCAGCCCACTTCCACCTACTTTGACTTACGTCAGCTTACGCCGACAACTATACGCTACACCGGCGCAACATTGAGCGCATATTCTTTGTGAATAGCGTGCTTGCCTCTCAACGTTGCGCCGGCATAGCGTAAAGAAGATACGCTACGCCCGCACAAAGATGCGCCATTGGCTGTGAATCCGGGCCTAAGCCTTTTTTCTGACTTCTGACATTGCCTTCTAATTAAAATCCATTTTTTTTGTTTAAAAATTACTTAGAACCCCCCCCAAACATTATATATATATATATATATATATATATATATTTTATCAGAGGCCCAAGAGAATAACATGGCAGTTGTTGCAATATTTTAAGTAAACAGTAAGGCCTTGTACACACGAGGGAATAAATCCGCTGAAACTGGTCCGACGGACCATTTCATCCGAAAGATCCGGTCGTTTGTATGGTCAAACGGACCGTTTCATGCTTTGAAATATTTCCGCCGGACCCATGTCCGTCGGATATGTCCGCTCGTTAGTACACAAAAGCCTCGGACCAAAAACCCGCGCATGCTCAGTCAAAACGATGGGACGGGAGCACTCGTTCAGGTAAAACTCGCGTTTGTTTGGGACCTGGCACATTCGTCACCTAAACTCTCTATATAGTGTTCCGTTTAGATCGTTTTTTTGTGCTTTCTTCTCTTGCTAGAATGAACCCGTTTTTTGCTGTAGCAATTTTCTCCAGATGTCACATACTGCTAGCTTGCATTTTCATTATTTTGTTTTCTATTTGACACAGTTTGCTTGCCAGATGTCCCCACATTTGTTTCTGTTCTCCACATTTTTAAAATGTCAATTTGGACTTAATGTTGAGCTATTTTTTTTTTTTTTTGAAGATTTGGATTTAACGTGTTTGGAATATTTCAAATTTAGTTTTTTTTTCTTGTTTCACCTTTTTTTTTTTTTTTTTTTAATGTCCCTTTTTTCACCAACTTATGTAATTTAGTAGTTTCATCCTTTTTTTTTTTTTTTTATCAAAAATGTACGCTTCTTTTGGGTTTACCAAGTTCAAACATAAAAGGTCCCCCCCCCCTAAAAGGAGTTTGGGTCCTTTGCAAATGCCACATTTTCTTTGCCAAATGTCTGATGCTTACTCACCACAGTATAAAACACAATAGACAAGGTTTGAAAGTAAATACAAAAGCCATTTATTTCCGGCCAAAAAATAAATTAGAAATCACCAGAACGGCAGCACTTGATGAGATTGCAACATACATGCATACTTGGGAATTACAACATGATGAAGGACAAATTAAGTAACCTCAGGAGTCAATATCAAAAATCAGGATCAGCAGCACATGAACAAAGGAACCCAAGCTGTGCTACTACAACAAGCTCAGTTTTTTGGACAATAAACTGGATGGCAGGGATTCATCTTCTCGACTTCCTAGCAGACTTCCTTCCAGCGAAACTTCCACGGGTCCGTCCACGGAACCTTGCAGGTGGGGCTGATGTGGCAGAAGGAGGATGATGATGATGGGGAGCAGGCCAAGCCGGGTCCCACAGCACAGTGTCCCTGGTCAGCTCGTTCCTTTTCATCCTGGCCAGGACCTGATTTATAATGTCCTTGGCCAGGCTTTTTTGCTCCTCCCCCCCTTGGTTCAGCTCATTGGCCACAAATGCGCTATAGCATTCCGTGGGGTTGAGGGGGGCTCTCATGATTTCGGCAGCCTCCCGGATGACCTGAAGGCTTTCATCATGCACCTCCCTTCTGCACCTCCTTGCAGCTGGTGGCCTCATTTGGAGGTGAGGAACTTGGCTAATTGTGCTCAGCCTGGGCCTGGGGACCTGCTGCACCTCACTTGACCCGGCCTCCTCCTGGCTGCCACTCACCCCTTCCGCCTGGCTGACATGGGCCTCAGGAGCTGCCACCTCCTGGCTGGTCTCTTCTTCCTGTGTATAAAAAAGGCAACATGTTGTAATTTTTGGCACAATCAAGCACACACATTTTATTTCTCTAGACTTTTTTAGTTAGTATTAATTGAAATTAAACAGACTGTCCTTCTGACCCCTGCATTTGGCATCCCTGTTTGTTTTTTGTTTACAAGATCAACTCACGAATTCAAAATAAATAGCAGCACAAAACTAGTTTTGAAAATACTAGACCTCACTGAAGATGGCCAGATCTGGCTCCATGTCAGCCAGCCCTGCTTCTGATTCTGCAGGGCTCCTGGGATCCGGGGGAAGTTCCGCTGGGAGGAAGTGTTGAAACCGAAGCCCTGCCATCCAGTTCATCATTCAAAAAACTGAGCTCTTTGTAGTACCAGAGCTTGGGTTCCTTCTTCTTAGCTGCTGCTGATCCTGATTTTGGATATTTCCGCTTTTTATATACATTCCTGTAGCTTCTCCTGAGGTTACTGAATTTGCCCTTCACCATGTCGCCTGTGCAACTTGGCACCCAAGTGTGCAGGTATGTCGCAATCTCATCAAGTGCTGCCTCTCTCTTTCCAGTGTCCAAATAATGGGTGTGCCTGGTGTCCCAAAGAAGGGGCATATCCCGATACCGTGTTATTAACTCCATTGTTGCCTCCTTCCCTTTGAGCAAATCCATTCCTTTGGGCTGCTTCTAGAAATGTCGCTTCTCAATAGTAATGTCTAGAATAGAAATTGCCAATCAAACACAAAGCACAACTTTCCAAAGGCTCAGCTTTGTCATTCTTAAAATATGTGCACATTCATTCATTTTAGAGCATCTACTTTATACAAACACAGTGTCTTATGCTGCTACATAGCTGGCCTGCTCTGCCGCATTGTTGTACCCCCCAAAAAGTTGGCATTCAGAGTCCATGTTGCAAGTTGTAGCATGTAGTTAAGAACACATCCACCATGAATATGAATGCTAGCATTCACCTCAAGGCACTAGTTCATGTGTAGCTATCATGCCCCTCAGCATTGATGGCAGAAAACACTACCTACTTATCTCTGTCCAACCAATACACAACACTACTGGCATGATCTGACTGCATACTCTAAAATACAAATAAAGAGGAAAGAGCATTCTCTACATATATCTTGATGAAGTGATGTGTCCAAGCACTTTACTCTCTAAATGTTATGGTGGGCCCCAAAATACATAAATAACAGTGGCCTTAAAAGGGTGCAAACAGGGAGCTGTGGTGGCTCAACGTGATTGGCACTGCGCTGACAAGCCATTCACCTCTGCAGCCAAGGGTTCGGATCCCGGTCTCGGCTACATGTGAATTGAGTTTGGTGGTCTCAGCCCGGCTCCCGGTGGGTGTGCTATGCAAGGTACGCCTGTGCTTAGTACGCCCACCCCCCCCCACAAAAAAAAACCACCACACTTGCACGCACACAAAATTGGTTTAAAAAACACATGCACTTTGGCCATGCGGTCTCTTAAAATAAAGAGAGGCGAAGGACCTACGGGGCTGGCTGGGTGGGCTAGGCCCCCTCACTCCCTCATAGGGGGAGTCCCTCTGCCCCATTGGGGTCCCGGTGGGCCCCAGTTGGGCTCCCAAGAGGAGCAGGTAGGGCGGGGTGAGTGGGAGGCCCCCCTTCACACCCGCCATTGCCACCAGGGGCATGGAGAAGGATGGCGATTGCCTCCGGGGGGAGGGTCTGCCTACTCCCAACTCCTGCAGTCTGGCTCCTCTCTCTCGAGTTCACGCACAAAAATACACTTTAAAAAAAAAAAGGGTGCAAACAACATAGAAAAGCTCCATCCCCCATGCCTGTTCAAATTATAGGCCTCTGATCCGATGTTTGCATTTACCTTCGTCTCTCTCTCTCCTCGTTTCCGCTCGAGTAATCTCCGCGTAACCTACGTAATCACGTCGTTTCCATTATATTCCCCACGCAATCAAGAAACGCTGCCCTCGTCTCCGCCCATGACGTACCAATTTCTGCTTTCCACGCCCATCTGCAACGTTGATTGGAAAATATGGCGATGTCACACGAGCGCACATTAGCCTCTGATCGGGATCAGGAAGGGACACAGGCCGGAACGTCCCGATCCAGGCCAAAACGTTACAAGGCCACAAACATGTCTCTACAAGAGATGGTGGAGTTGGTGTCCATCCTGCGACGGAAGGACTATGATGGTGAGCATGGCCCATACAGCACCCCTAACCGGAGGAAGTCAAAAATTATGGATAAGGCAGCATGGAAACTTTATGAGATGTTTGGGGTCACCAGGTCCAAAGAGCAGCTCCGGAAACGCTGGTCCGACTTAAAACTGCGCGAGCCAGAGCAGTATCGCAAAATAAAAAAAATCATTGAAAAAAGTAAGTACTTTAAAATGTCTTTGGAGTGCCTATTTTTGGCGAAAATGTTTTGCCATGTATATTTCGCCATCTGCCTCGTTGGCCTGCTTGTATTTTTTAAACCCTGCCTTGTAAATTTAGTAATGTTTGTCTAATATAAATCCGACGACTTGCCACGATCGTAGTCAACCTCGTTCCAATCACATCGTTTATCCTCAATCCGCGGGTCCAGGAACATCACACCTGGACGAGGCTATTTGGCGAAAAACATCGTTTTCAGAAACAATGTTGAAAATATGATGTGTTTGTGCAAACTAATAAGTTTAATTAAAAAGGCAATCAGGATTCTGTAATTCACACAGTGCTGAGATAACTTAATATGCAGCTGTTTGGACATCTGTAATTTAGAAAACCTGTCTACCCACATAAAATAGTAATTTGGAGTTTAGGAGAAGGGACTCCAAAAAAGACTTATTCAGGAGGCCAGACATGTGTGTCACTTCCCCAAAAAGCCTCATTATATCACAGCTAGGGAGACGTCAGTTAGCAAAAAAAAGGAACATGGTTTGTGCTGTAATAAGGCCAAAACTAGAATTGTAACGCCACTTCTAAGCAATGTTTGCAAATTAGTCCCTCCAAAAAGATCTGTTTGCTGATGTTTTTTTTATTTTTTTGGTTGTTTTTAGGGGAAAGAAGAGGACAGCGCTATGAGGAGTCAGGGAGGCCCACACTGTCTCCCAAACGGCCCGAAAAAATTGTTGAGCAGGAGGATGATGAAGAAGGAGAGGAGGAAGAAGGAGAGGAGGAAGGGAGAGAGGAGGAAGGCGGATTGGTGGAGGAAGGCGGATTGGTGGAGGAAGGCGGATTGGTGGAATTTGGTGGATTAATGGAGGAAGGCGGTTTGGTGGAATTTGGCGGATTAGTGGAGGAAGGCGGATTGGTGGAGGAAGGCGGTTTGGTGGAATTTGGCGGATTAGTGGAGGAAGGCGGATTGGAGGAGGAAGGCGGATTAGTGGAGGAAGGAGAAGTTGAAGAAGAAGGAGAAGTTGTAGAAGATGTTGAACTTGTCAGTACAACAGGTCAGTGACACCCCAGCTTTGCAGGGAAAAAAGAGATGTAGATAGGCCTGCACCTTACTTACTTACAATGTTGTGTTTTTCCTTTGGCATTTTAGGGGATGAAGATGGGATTAGCACATCTGTCGCTCCTATTTTTTCTCGTGCAAGTGCACAAATCCTAATACAGCAGATAATGGAGTGCAGCACCGATCTGGCCAATATGAGGGAAAGGATGGTGGTGATGGACCAAAACTTCAAAAACATGCTCGATATTTTGGGACGTATATAGAAGACTATCCCCCCCAGCTGCCCCCCATGCCCCCCCCCCCCTGCCCCCCCTGCCCTCACCCCTAACCACCACACTCTCAAAGATGTTGTATAATGTTCGTTTAATATCCCCCAAAATTTGAGGATGCACACACACACACGGGTTTATTTACTAAAGCTATAAGGTGCAAAAGCAGCATCACTTGGCATATAAAACAATCATCTTCCATGTTTGGATGCGAAGTCTTAATTGACTAAGCTTAATTTAGAAGCTGATTGGCTTATATGCACAAATAAGCCGGAGTTTGGACTGTTTAGTAAATAAACCCCAATGTGTGTTCACATGTGCGATCTGCCATCACAGGACATCAATTGTATGTGCTTTGTGGGTGCAACCCCTTCCTTACTTATCAAGTAGGTGACAGAAAGGGGTTGCACCCACAAAGCACATACATTGATCACCCATGATGGCAGATAGCACATGTGAACATTTCGCATGGGATCTCATGTGAAAAATCACCATTTGGCCCATCACACACACAGCATTGTGTGCATCCTCAAATTTTGTGGGATTCCGGCGTGACCTAAGACCATGTTGTCTGGGTTTGTTATGCCAAATAAAAGGTTGAACTTTGTAAGTTCGATTGTTATATATGTTTGTCAAAACCACAAAATATTTTTTGAATAAATAAATACTTTCTAAACCAAGTTTTCTAATTAAAACACAAAGATTTTCGTAAATAAAAAAGAAATAAAAAAACCTTTTAAAAACACACACACACCAGTGGCTTCTTATTTCTAACCTCAATACCCAGTTTGTAGAAGAGTGACTAGAATGTGTAATTGTGTTGTATTTACTAAAACCTGCTAACTAAATTGGGCACAAGAAATGCACTAGTTTCAGAACCTGGAAGACAGATAAAAAGAGAAAAAGCAATAATGACAAACAACTGTATAAAGTCCAATGGTCAAATTATTTATTAGTTCTTGGTAATATTTCTTTATTTTGGGGGCCGAATTATAAAGAAATATTAATCTGGCATAGCTATGGCCCCCCGACCCATAAAGTACTCAACATATTTGTCGCGTACCTCACAAGCAGATTGGGTGACCGAGCCAGCGCGACCAGTGTGCAGCCCAGGAAGGGTATCTGAGGGTAGTCCTGCCTCAGCACCGATGTTGGGTAGGTACGTCTGGGAATGCCTGCGTAAAAAATTATGCAATATGCAGCAGGCCAAAATAACAGAGTTAAATTTTATTCCGCCAGATGTATCGCTGTCTGGAACAGGCGGAACCCGGCTGGCGAGTATCCCAAAGGCATTCTCGACTACCCTCCGGGCCCTGGCCAGCCGGAAATTGAAGACTCTCCTCTCCGGGGTGAGGGTCCTCTGGGGAAAAGGCCGCATGAGGTGAGGTCCAAAAGCCTCGTCCGCTAAAAAAAACAAACGGAAGTCCTTCCACATTGTCTTCATCCGGTGGCAGTTCAAGACCACCAGTTTGTAGACGCCTGTAAAATTCGGTCCGCGCGAACACTCCCCCATCAGACAGCCGGCCATTCTTCCCCACGTCCACATACAAAAATTCGTAGTCTGCCGACACCACCGCCATCAACACGATACTATGAAAACCTTTGTAGTTATAATAGTACGAGCCCGAAAGAGGTGGCGGCACTATGCGGACGTGCTTCCCATCAATTGCCCCTCCGCAGTTTGGAAAATCACAACGCTGGGCAAAGTGGCCAGCCACAGTCTGCCATTCCTGCGGCGTGGAGGGAAACTGTGGGGACAAAAGCAAAATAACAATTAGCACTTTGGCACAGAAACAACATTGCAAACACTAGTAAAAAAACAACATTCTGCAACATCACGGTATTAACATTTCAAAAAATTAGTTTATAGAGAGTATTTAGGGCAACAAATCTAGAGACAATTATTATCAGACTCCACATCCCGCTGATAGGGCAATACACTTTTTTAGGGGAGGGAGTTGAACTACAATGGAGCAGGACACCAAAAATAAAAAAAGAAGGTGTTTTTGTCCCTAGGAGATGATGCTGGACAGGTTAGTAGTGTTGAAGGTAAAAATATGCAGGTAGGCCAAACCACATAAACCTGGAAAGCTTAACAACATGCATGGGGAGAAAAGGGAACATTAAGCACACAGCATATTACAATCATGGCGACTAGGAAAACCAACACAAAAAGGTGAGAAAAATATGCAAACATTATTAAAGACACAGATTGTGATGTTAAAGGAGGAAACTTACCTTAATAAACTCCTCCTGCATGACTTGTATGATGGCAGAACACGTCTCCGGTATGATGATCCCAAGCGCCTGGGGAGAGATGCCTGTTGAGAACTTGAGGTCCTGCAGGCTCCTCCCAGTCGCCAGGTACCGCAACGTGGCAATAAGCCTCTGCTCAGCCGGAATGGCTTGGCGCACCACAGTGTCCTGCCTCGTGATATAAGGGGACAGGAGATCCAGCAGACGGTGGAAAACGGGGTCCGTCATACGGAGAAAGTTCCTAAAGTCATCAGGATTATTCTCCCGGATCTCCCTAAGCAGAGACATATGAGAGAATCGATTACGCTGCCACAACCAATTCTTGGCCCAGGAACTCCTCCTCCTACTGTTCCTGTCCAAATCACTGGAATGCACACAGACTCCAGAACAAAACCCATAAACAGCACAAACTCGTGAAAAGTCGCGCTGCTGCTCCATCATGGCTTCAAACCGGCCGGCTGGTCAGTCAAGAACACACTCAAACAGAAAGCACCCCCAAATCCAGCAAGACCTGCAAAGATCGCACGTCAAACAGATACGACCGTACAGGACGGCACTGCAAAGCAGAAACGCCGCGTACGGCGACACTGAATGACAAATACGAGCCCACAAGCACACACTGAACCTGAAAATACGACCTGTTAAGCGCGGAGACTGAAAAGCACGAATCAGCTCTAACCAAACCTTCGCTAACACGGAACTAGCAGAAGCGGAACAGAGGGCGGCGCCGATGGCTTTGTCATTCCCCTTTATAGTGACGTCGTACGTGGTTTACGTGCCCGCGTTCTGGTCCGATGGGATTTCGGTCCGATGGTGTGTACGCTCATCAGACCAACGGACAAATTTGACTTATCCGCTGGGAAATATCCGTCGGATGTTTCCGACCGGATACATTCCCTCGTGTGTACAAGGCCTCACAGTAAAGTTAGCTAAAAAATGTTGTATAATGTAATAGATGATTTTACGCAGAGTAAACAGATACCTAACATGTCATGCTGTAAAATTGCACACACTCGTGGAATGGCGACAAGAAAAATCTTTGCGCTTTTAAAAAAAAATAATGGTTACCAGTTTAGAGTTACAGAGTAACTAGCGCTAGAATTATTGCTTTCACTCTAAAGAACATGGTGATACCTCATATCTGTGGTTCGAACACTGTGTACATTTCCGGCGCGACTTACATATGCATTTGCTTCTGCGCGCGAGCATGGAGGGATGGGACGCTTTAAATTAGTAATTTTTTTTCTTATTTATTTTTTCGTTTTACACTGTGCCTTTAAAAAAAAAATATCACTTTTATTGCTGTCACAAGGAATGTACTCATCCCTTGTGACAGCAATAGTCACGTGTCAGGTATTTTTGTGGAGGGATCTGGGGTCTATAAGATCCCTCCTTTGCACTTAAAGGGGTTGTAAAGGAAACATTTTTCCCCTAAATAGCTTCCTTTACTTTAGTGCAGTCCTCCTTTACTTACCTCATCCTTCGATTTTGCTTTTAAATGTCCTTATTTCTTCTGAGAAATCCTTACTTCCTAGAACTATAAAGAGACAGAAATTGCCGCTCCAGGCAGGTCTTGTTGGGTGCAAATCTTCTTCTCAGGAACTGAGGGTGCTAGCAATGCCCATGGCAAATAAGAACAAAAGATGATCAGGACAGCCACACTTCAATCCAAAGTAACTTTAATGTAAAAAACTTGAAACAGGCACTACAAATCACAGCAACGGAACCTAGGACAGTTGACGCCTTTCACACTAACTTCAGTGTTTACTCATAGCTATGCAAGTTATTGTCATAAAAAGTGTTTGGGGACATTGGTCCTGCCCCAGGGGACATGTATCAATGCAAAAAAAAGTTTTAAAAACTCCAGTTTTTTCAGGAGCAGTGATTTTAATCATGGTTAAAGTGAAACAATAAAAGTGAAATAGTGAGGGGGGTGCATAAAGTATGCCTGTAAAGCAGCACATGTTTCCCCTGCTTAGAACTGACCCTGCACAAAGTGTAATTTCTGAAGGAAAAAAGTCATTTAAAACCACTTGCGGCTATAATGAATTGCCGGCTCCCGGAAATACAGAGAAAAGGCATTGAAAGTCATTGAGAAAAAAAAAATGTGTGGGGGTCCCCCCAAATTCAATTACACTTCAGGTCCGGTATGGATATTAAGGGGAACCCTGCATCAAATAATAAAAAAAAAATGACGTGGGGTTTCCCCAAAATTTCCATACCAGGCCCTTTATCCGAGCACGCAGCCTGGCAGGCCGCAGGCACCCCCCTCCTGAACCATACCAGGCCACATGCCCTCAACATTGGGAGGATGATTTGGGGGTCTGTGACCCCTCAAAGCACCATGTCCCCATGTTGATGGGGACAATGGCCTCATCCCCACAATCCATGCCTGGTGGTTGTGGGGGTCTGCGGGCGGTGGAGCTTATCGGAAATCTGGAAGACCCCTTTAACAAAGGGGACCCCAGATCTCGCCCCCATGTGAATTGGTAATGGGGTACATTGTACCACTACCATTTCACAAAGAAAGAGTAAAAAAAAACAAAAAAAACACAGACACCGTTGGGAAAGTCCTTGTTAGAAATAAAATTAAATAAAAAAAAAGATTCCAGCGGTGGTAATCCACTCTCGGTCTCCGCTCCAACGCTGTTAGTATCCTGCGATGGGTAATCTCCTCTCCGGGGTCCAGCGATCAGAAGATCTCCTCTTCATCCAGGTCCAGGATCCAGCGATGAGATGTCCGCAGAGCAGCGCATTACCTGTCTCCTGTCTCCACCTGAATGACGCGGCTTCAGCCAGTGACATCTCTTATGTAGGTGAGGGCAGGGCCACCTGTCACGTGACCCTGCCCCCTCTGACGCAAGGGAAAACCCAGGCTTTCCCAGTGACATGTGGGTGACATGTGGGTGACGTCACTCGATCACTGGGAAAGCCTGGCACTTTACATTATTGGTTAGTGGTGTGTTGCACCTTACATTGTTGGTGAATGCACCTAGGAGTATAGAGTCTACCACGGTGCAAGCTGTCTTTGCAAAAAAGAAGGCATAAATGGAGGCAGATTTTGCCCACAAGAAGGTAGAAATGGAAGCCCTGCCAGATTGATAGTTTTGGAACAAGCTGTTACTGCAAGTTAGACAATGATAGTCTTGCAAATACATAAAATCCATTAGAGTGCACTAAGGACTATGGGGATAATTTGCTGAAGAAAAATAGACTGTGCACTTCCCAAATGCAGTTGGTCCAGAGCTTAATAATTGAGATAAGACTTCACTTTACAAAAAATACACAGTGACAGTGATGCTTAAGCACTTCAGTAATTTGAGCACACCTCCTGATCCCCCTGTAGATCCTTTTCCTGCTGTTTCATATCATGGGGGAGCCAAGAACAGTCACCTGCAAAAGTCATGTCAAAGTGCAGTGATTTATTCTATTGAGGGCTTTGGGGTAAAACCTTTGCATACTTATGTCTTGTCAAGGTGTTTCCTAAATGGAAAACCTAAGAAAGCATTTAGGTTGTATGCTGTCTTAGACGACCAAAGCAATCACTTGTTCAGAATAGCTTACCTTGTGGCAGCCCCAACACTCCAAGTTGTCACTCACGACAACAGCAAATCTGAATCTTCAACTGTTTATCAAGAATTTATCAACACCGATATCCTGTACAACAATGCTGATGTTTGACCACAAACTCTAAAGCACTACCTGACCAAGTGGATAGAACGGGGGGGGGGGGGGGCTACTAAGCTTTGATAACAAAACCTAGAAGCTAATTTGTTACTATACACAGCTGCACTAGATTCTATGCGCACCAGTTTTAGTAAATCCCCCCCCAAAGTCTCTTAGACTTGCCAAGCGGTTCCTTCAATTTACTACAGGGCCTTTCCTGCTGCCAACCTCAAGGGACCTTGCAAAACGTAACCCCCATTGGAGAGGTGACCTGATACAAGAACTGCTTCGGGATGTCACGTCGGCAGAATGGCACGGCTGGGCACATCCACGTATATATACGTTGATTTTTGTACCCAGCCGTGGGTCACGTCATCCCTGTTATAGGGGGACGTGATCGATGACGTCACACCTACAGCCACACCCCCCTACAGTTGTAAACACACGCATAGGTCACACATGCCCTACAGCGCCCCCTTGTGGTTAACTCCCAAACTGCAACTGTCATTTTCACAGTAAACAATGCAATTTAAATGCATTTTTTGCTGTGAAAATGACAATTGTCCCAAAAATGTGTCAAAATTGTCCGAAGTGTCCGCCATAATGTCGCAGTCATGAAAAAAATCGCTGATCGCCGCTATTAGTAGTAAAAAAAAAAAAAATTATGAAAATGCAATAAAACTATCTCTTATTTTGTAAACGCTATACATTTTGCAAAAACCAACCGATAAACGCTTATTGCGATTTTTTTTACCAAAAATAGGTAGAAGAATACGTATTGGCCTAAATTGAGGAAAAAAAAAGTTTTTTTATACATTTTTGGGGGATATTTATTATAGCAAAAAGTAAAAAATATTGAATTTTTTTCAAAATTGTCGCTCTATTTTTGTTTATAGCGCAAAAAAATAAATAATAAATAAAATACCACCAAAAGAAAGCTCTATTTGTGAGGAAAAAAGGACGCCAATTTTGTTTGGGAGCCACGTCACACGACCGCGCAATTGTCAGTTAAAACAACGCAGTGCCGGATCGCAAAAAGGGGCCTGGTCCTTTGGCAGCATTTTGGTCCGTGTCTTAAGTGGTTAAAGGGGGTTATTTACGAAAGGCAAATCCACTTTTCACTACAAGTGCAAACTACAAGTGCAAAGTGCACTTGAAATTGCACTGAAAGAGCACTTGGAAGTGCAGTCGCTGTAGATTCCGAAGGGGACATGCAAGGAAAATAAAAAACAGCATTTTAGCTGGCACATGATGGGATAATAAAATCAGCAGAGCTTCCCCTCATTTCAGATCTACTCCTCAGATTTAAAGCGACTGCACTTCCAAGTGTACTTTCAGTGACATTTTTAAGTGAACTTTGCACTTGTAGTGCAAAGTGGATTTGCCTTTCTTAAATAACCCCCAAAGTGTTATTAAACCTAAAACAGTTAAATCAGTCTATATATATAAAATAAAGCATGCTTGGTGTACTCACTGTGGAACCTAAAGGGTTAATCCTGGGCATTATGTAAAAAATAATTGCATTGTGGATATAACATAAGTTATGTTTATTAGTGAAATCTGACTATTTCAAACGGGGGAGTTCTGGAACACTGAATTGAGTATCCATCTTTGCATTGGATTCCAGTGTAACTACAACTTGTAAGTTAGAATCTGTAAATGGTATATTCCAGTTTACCTGCATGTTTGGATTAGTTGGTTTAGTCTTTAGTTAGACTCATCCCTTCCTCTTCTTGTTCCCTCAGTTGGTTGCCATCCTATTTACACTTTGGTATAACTGGTTATTAGCAGGGACTGTATCATCAGGGGTGTATTGCTCCGAATGTGGGAGATGGGGCAGGGCTTTGTTTGTTGCTGAGGATTGTTTCAATATAAAAATAGGACAGTGGAACTAAGACATAGTCCATGGAGATTAGACTGTTATTTTTCATGGTGCGCTGATCAAATATGAGTAATTATAATACATGAAGACTGGGTGCTGATGGGGTTAATGCACATGCACTAGGCACAGAGGGGTTATTACACGTGTGCTGGGGACTTGCTGAGAGAAAAATAGACATGCGCTGGCAGCTGAGAGCTTAATGTACATAAACAGAAGAAATAGGCCAAAAGAAAGAGCAGAGACACATATATATTCTGCAAAGATACACAATACTGGCGCAAACAAGAACCTACTGTAATTTAGACTGTCCTCAGTGCAAAAAGTCCTACAAGCTGTAACAGGCTTGGTGGTGAGTCACAGTTTTTTGGATATAAGGCAGCCTTGTGTGGGGAGCCGAAGCAATGCTCCAAGGACATGTAAACAAAACAAAAGAACAGGCGCCAATAAGTAAAACTGCTGAACTTTAATGATAGAATAACACAAAAGCACTCACATGGTAATTTGAAGTTCACAGGCATATGGTGAAGTGAGGGTCTGCATGGATCGTCAAACCAGCCGAGGATAAATAGCGTCCCAGGGAGATCATCCAGCTGATGTCTGCTGTGCAGGGAAGATAGCACCAGCAACGCTGAATCCGAAAGCGTGCCGGCGTTTGTATGCGAGTGTATCAGCGAGAGGAGCTGGAACGCACTCTGGAACGCACGCTGAGAAGCTATTGCGGCTTGGCGAGGGGGATGACGTCATCACGCAGTACCTCAAGGATGCGACGCGTTTCCGTGCAATTGCCGTGTGTTGGATGTCTGTCACACGGCGCGCACCTTTTTCAAGCTATTTCTAATGGATTACTAGGGCCAGCTTATATACAAGTCTGCCTGTGATCGCCATCTTGTGGCAATTTAGTAAAAATTCAACGAATATGAAGAAATCAGTACTATTTAAAACTCTTGCTATTGCTGGCCATATATAGTGTGACAAATTGATAAGACTTTTGGTACTCACTACTACACGGACATATCTTCTGACTTCAATACATGTAGACACATACAACATCTGGTAAAAATTGCAATCAATTCATTATTAAACACATAATCCAGTGTTCACTTATTCCTAAATAAACCTATTGTTAATTGGCCTATCAATTAATACAAATTACATAAGATGATATAAACTGAATGAAGGTGGGACTAATTAAATTAATAAAATAAAAGAATAACACTATATTTAAATGGAACAAATTTAAAAATTGATACATATTATCATAAAAATAGAGGTAAAAATAGGGTTGTTATATTAAAGAACAATCTGTACACTGGTTAAGATGTGTATAAATATACACGTACATATACACACATAACCACATGCACACATCGAAAAATTACCCAACTAAATATGAATGGAATAATAATGTTAAAAATCTGATAAAAGATTGATTAGTTTTATCTCTTCAATGTTGTGCTTATAAAATAGTGGCAATTTCTAGTTCTTCGTTCATACCTCCTGGTTTTAAAGTATCTAGGGAATAGATCCAGTAGTTTCCCTTTCACATAGGCGATGGAATCTTTCAGCCTCCGTAAGGTTACTGTATTCTGTTCAATCACCCATACTTTCAGACCCTTGTAGATTTACCATGTTGTTCAAAAAAGGCGTGGAACACTATGCTTATCTTTACCTGCCTCAATTTTTCTTCTATGTTCGCCAAAACGTTGGCGGAGTGGACGTATGGTACGACCTATGTATACAGTTTACAAGGGCAGGACAAGGCGTACACTACAAAGTCTGACCACACAGTTATAAAAATCTTTGCACAAGTATGTTTTCCTTTGTCAGTAAACTGCTTTTGTCCATGATTAACAAAGCTACATGTTTTACATGTTTTTTTCTTGCATTGGAACATTCCTTGTAATGAAATCATAGGAATAAATTGTTGAGACGGTGGCACTTTCAATTTGCTCGGGGCTATTTTGTTCTTTAAATTAGTAGCCCGGCGATACGTGATCACGGGTTTTTGTGGTAAAAGCATTTTTAAGTGTTGATCTTCTAAGAGAAGGGGCCAATATTTTTTGAATTACAGTAGGTTCTTGTTTGCGCCAGTATTGTGTATCTTTGTATATTACTTTTGAAGCTTTGTATTCTTGGCTGCAACAGATTCCTTTTTTGTATTGCACTCAGTACTTTCTTTTGGTCCAGCATATATTTCTAAATCCACCCATTCATGATATTTTCGTATGTACCCCTTCTCATATATAAAAGGTTGCCACGCATAGGTGGGCCCATTTCAACCAACTGGTTTGCAACCTAGGTTGCTCACCATTTTTACAGTACTTTTTAAAAAACGTTTTGTCTGATTTTCATTGTAGGTATATAGAACTTTTTCTTCCTCATTTTTTCTTTGTTTTTATTATTATTATTATTTTTCTTTATATACATTATTTGGTGTTCACTTTTATACAAGTATATATACACATTTGTGTTCAGATTTTAAACTGTCTGTTCTTTTTACATCAGTATATGCATGATAGGACTGAAGTTCCTATATATACACGATGGATTTTCTATCAGAAATAGAGTCAGAACGTTATAACATTCTTGATATACTATACACCAATTTATCTCCATCCTTATGTTTGCAAGAAGTTTCTTTAAGCAAAAGTATTAGATATAAGTTATGTGGTAGTTTCAAAAAATTGGAACGTCTAATACATTCCACCAACTCTCAGTGGTGGGATAGATATTTTTTAAATAAATATCTTGTCAGTAGAATTTCACCTAGAGGTCTAAGAGTTCTAAAAAACTGTTCCTTTCTTGGGCCTGAAGACCAAAAGGAATGGAACAGCTTGGCTGAATTCTGTACCACTAAGTGGATAGACATCTTAGTCAAACACAGAACAGCTAAATTTGAGCAGCTTAAAGAGGCTGTCATTTCGCTGTGTTCTGAAATAAAAGACACAGGACACAAAGTCCCCTCCTCTTGGCTTGATATCCTCAAAAAGAATACAAAAAAATTGGAGGGAGACCTCATCTATAATAAACTAGGTAAATTTAGGAGGGACATCAAAGATTACACTGGTAATAAAGTATTTAATTGGATGGAAAAACAACCTGTTCCTGCCCATCCTATCCATTCTTCTAATGTGACCTTGGAGCCTCATTTATATGGTGGCTATCCTACTACAACATCCTTTCCATCATACCCTCCACCACTTATGTCTATCAACCCAAAAATAGTACATTCAAAAACATGCCTCACTAAAAAACCTGATAAACAACATATTCCCTCCAAAAATAACACCTGCCAACAAACCCTCAAGTATGAAACTATCACAGAATAAATTGATAGAAAATCTGAGTGTTTTTTATAACCGAGATCAAGCAAAATTTGCTCTTAGAAACCCTAATACCTTTCATAATTCAGATGAAGATTTCCACATACAACAGGTGGTCAATGAGCCCCCTATTGCGGAAACTATTAGTGGTCCTAGGTTAGTTAGCACAGTAGGTCTTAATGGTATTAATACCAACAATCCTTTATATGCCCCTAGACCCGCATGTAGATTTAAGCCTACAGAAGCTTCAACTAATGTACCCATTAGCTTTGGCACTGACAACACTTTGTCCTTTCCTACCCCCCAATTGAATGCCTCTTTTTTAGGGACACACCCCTCTCCACCCATTCAAAGCAAAAGAAAATTTGCAGAAGAGGTTGTAGAGGGGGTAAGAATAGAACAAGAGGAAAATCCTTGCAAGAACCGAAAACGGTCAAAATCTTCAATCTTTCCAAGCACAATCTCACAGTAGCGGAGATTTCCTTACTTAATCGCGGTTTTAAATTTTGCACCATCTAACAAACCTGACCCGTTCATATTATTTAAGGATCTTAACAGATTCATACGAAATCTTACCTTAAAAAGGTTCTTCCAGATAAAAAATTCTAAGACCACATTAGTCAAAGACCCCATTAATCCTCCCGATGATTTTGAACTATCTGTGGATGGTTATGAATTTGATTTCGATATTGATCTAATTGACCAATTGGAACTATTGAGCCAGGACGACCCTGACAGAATGTTGGAGCTTTTTACTCAACATCT
The DNA here is from genome assembly GCA_029574335.1 of Rana kukunoris. Classification (NCBI taxonomy): domain Eukaryota; kingdom Metazoa; phylum Chordata; class Amphibia; order Anura; family Ranidae; genus Rana; species Rana kukunoris. The sequence continues at coordinate 33,674 of JAJQKJ010000719.1, read as the reverse complement.
CCATTCTTCCCCACCTACCATACATACCTCCCTAAAACCAATTTCTACTTTTTACCCTTATCATTCGAAAGGACCACATTTGACCACCTTTTACAATATGGTGTTTGCTGACATTAAGAAAATGTGTACTAATTCCTCCTCACAGCATACCAACTTAGGACGTTTGACCACACAAGAGACTGCAGCTTTACAATCTCTTGCAAAAAATGACGACATTATTATAAAAACTGCCGATAAAGGCGGTAGAATAGTAATCCAGGACCGGGCCGATTATATTCTTGAGGCTGAACGTTTATTAGGCGACACAGCGACATACGAAAAACTCAGTCAGGACCCCCTCCCACGTTTTACAATTATTAAAGACACGCTAGTTAAGACTGCGCTAAGGGATAACATTATTACAAAAAAAGAGGCCTCATTTATGGTAAAAGATTTTTATAATACGCCTTATTTTTACCATATCCCCAAAATTCATAAAAGTACAACTCATCCCCCAGGTAGACCCATAATAGCAGCCATAGATACAATCACGTCTGGCATTTCCAAATATATAGACTATCATTTACAACCCCTAGCCCAAGGATTGCGTTCGTACATACGTGACGGCACAAATCTTTTAGACATTCTAAAATCTTATAAATGGGAAAAACAATACATGTGGATGTCTCTTGATGTGTCCTCGCTGTACACTTCGATCCCTCATGACTTTGGCCTAGCAGCAACCCATCATTTTTTAACTGAGAACCCTTATATGAGCAATGCCCAGGCAACATTTATTTTGGATTGTACTCATTTCTGTCTGACTCATAATTATTTTTCCTTTAATGGTGAGTTTTTCCTTCAGAGAGTGGGGACAGCTATGGGAGCAAATTTTGCTCCCTCATATGCCAATTTGGCAATGGACCTATGGGAACACAGACACATCTGGTCCAATAATCCCCATCTCAGTAAATTGATATATTATGGTAGATATATTGATGACGGGGTGGTAATTTGGGATGGCGATGCCAATGAGATTAATACTTTCGTGGAGCATTGCAATAATAACCCCTATGGTTTGTCATTTACCTATGTTTGTGATTACGACAAACTTGTATTCTTGGATCTTGAGCTGTTCCATTGTAACGGCAACATAGAAGCTAAGACACACTTTAAACCCACTGTGGGTAATTCCCTCTTGCACTACAACAGTTGCCATTATAAAAAATGGATCGATAACATCCCCAAGGGCCAATTCTGTCGTCTCAATCGTAACTGCACCCAAAAAAGTCATTATGTCGAACAAAGTACAATTTTAAAGAAAAAATTATATGAAAAAGAATATCCGACCTCCTTAGTAAACCAAGCATGTGACTATTATTTAAATTCAGAATTACCAACAACCGCAAAAAAACAGTTACCAAATTCATCAACTCGTTTCATCACGAAATTTCATACAGGTTTTAAAACAATGGAGTCAATTTTCAAAAAATATTGGCCCCTTCTCTTAGAAGATCAACACTTAAAAATGCTTTTACCACAAAAACCCGTGATCACGTATCGCCGGGCTACTAATTTAAAGAACAAAATAGCCCCGAGCAAATTGAAAGTGCCACCGTCTCAACAATTTATTCCTATGATTTCATTACAAGGAATGTTCCAATGCAAGAAAAAAACATGTAAAACATGTAGCTTTGTTAATCATGGACAAAAGCAGTTTACTGACAAAGGAAACACATACTTGTGCAAAGATTTTTATAACTGTGGATCAGACTTTGTAGTGTACGCCTTGTCCTGCCCTTGTAAACTGCTATACGTAGGTCGTACCATACGTCCACTCCGCCAACGTTTTGGCGAACATAGAAGAAAAATTGAGGCAGGTAAAGATAAGCATAGTGTTCCACGCCATTTTTTGGAACAACATGGTAAATCTACCAAGGGTCTGAAAGTATGGGTGATTGAACAGATACCCAGTAACCTTACGGAGGCTGAAAGATTCCATCGCCTATGTGAAAGGGAAACCTACTGGATCTATTCCCTTGATACTTTAAAACCAGGAGGTATGAACGAAGAACTAGAAATTGCCACTATTTTATAAGCACAACATTGAAGAGATAAAACTAATCAATCTTTTATCAGATTTTTAACATTATTATTCCATTCATATTTAGTTGGGTAATTTTTCGATGTGTGCATGTGGTTATGTGTGTATATGTACGTGTATATTTATACACATCTTAACCAGTGTACAGATTGTTCTTTAATATAACAACCCTATTTTTACCTCTATTTTTATGATAATATTTATCAATTTTAAAATTTGTTCCATTTAAATATAGTGTTATTCTTTTATTTTATTAATTTAATTAGTCCCACCTTCATTCAGTTTATATCATCTTATGTAATTTGTATTAATTGATAGGCCAATTAACAATAGGTTTATTTAGGCATAAGTGAACACTGGATTATGTGTTTAATAATGAATTGATTGCAATTTTTACCAGATGTTGTATGTGTCTACATGTATTGAAGTCAGAAGATATGTCCGTGTAGTAGTGAGTACCAAAAGTCTTATCAATTTGTCACACTATATATGGCCAGCAATAGCAAGAGTTTTAAATAGTACTGATTTCTTCATATTCGTTGAATTTTTACTAAATTGCCACAAGATGGCGATCACAGGCACACTTGTATATAAGCTGGCCCTAGTAATCCATTAGAAATAGCTTGAAAAAGGTGCGCGCCGTGTGACAGACATCCAACACACGGCAATTGCACGGAAACGCGTCGCATCCTTGAGGTACTGCGTGATGACGTCATCCCCCCTCGCCAAGCCGCAATAGCTTCTCAGCGTGCGTTCCAGAGTGCGTTCCAGCTCCTCTCGCTGATACACTCGCATACAAACGCCGGCACGCTTTCGGATTCAGCGTTGCTGGTGCTATCTTCCCTGCACAGCAGACATCAGCTGGATGATCTCCCTGGGACGCTATTTATCCTCGGCTGGTTTGACGATCCATGCAGACCCTCACTTCACCATATGCCTGTGAACTTCAAATTACCATGTGAGTGCTTTTGTGTTATTCTATCATTAAAGTTCAGCAGTTTTACTTATTGGCGCCTGTTCTTTTGTTTTGTTTACATATATATTCTGTACTGTGTAGAGCGAGGCTAAAGACTGTGGTAAAAAATATAAATGTGTGTATATAAACAATACAATACCAGATAAGGAGGGGGAGGTATTGTATTGTATTGTTTATATACACACTTATATATTTTTTTACCACAGCTTTACTCTCCGTTAGGGATGAGCTTCGAGTTCAAATCGAACTCATGTTCGACTCGAACATTGCCTGTTCGCCTGTTCGGCGAACAACGAACAATTAGGGGTGTTCTAAGCAAATTCGAAAAGCTGTGGAACACCCTGTTAAAGTCTATGGGAGAAATCTAAAGTGCTAATTTTAGAGGCTTATATGCAAGTTATTGTCATAAAAAGTGTTTGGGGACCGGGTCCTGTCCCAGGGGACATTTATCAATGCAAAAAAAAGTTTTAAAAACGGACGTTTTTTTGGGAGCAGTGAATTTAATAATGCTAAAAGTGAAACAATAAAAGTGAAATATTCCTTTACATTTCGTACCTGGGGGAGGGGTGTAAAGTTAGCATGTGAAAAAGCGCATGTTTCCCGTACATAGAACTGTCTCTGCAGTGTAATTTCTGAAATAAAAAAAGTAATTTAAAACTAGCTTTGCGGCTATAATGAATTGTCGGCTCTGGCAATTCAGAGAGGATTCATTCATAAAAACAAAAAGCGTGGGGGTCCCCCCAAATTCAATTTCCAGCCCCTTTAGGTCTGGTATGGATATTAAGGGGAACCCCGCCGTCAATAAAAAAAAAAAATGACGCAGGGTTCCCCCCAAATATCCATACCAGACCCTTCAGGTCGCTGGAGAGATCATCCGTCGTTGGATAGAAGACAACGTTGTAGCAGGGAGCCGCATCAAGAGTGGATTACCACCGCTGGATTTTTTATTATTTTTTATTAATAAAAGTCTTTTTTCTATGGTGTCTGTGTGTTTTTTTTTAACTATTTACACTTCCTTCATGAAATGGTAGGGGTACTGTGTACCCCATTACCAATTTACATAGGGGGGGCCAGGATCTGGGGGTCCCCTTTGTTAAAGAGGTCTGAAGGGAATTTGGGGGGACCCCCACACTTTTTTTTTATGAATGAATTCTCTATGAATTGCCAGAGCCGACAATTCATTATAGCCGCAAAGTAGGTTTTAAATGCCTTTTTTTTCTTTCAGAAATGATACTTTGTGCAGGGACAGTTTTATGTATGGGAAACATGCTCTTTTTCACATGCTAACTTTACACACACCCCCCCCCCCCAGGTACGAAATTTAAACTATTATTGTTTCACTTTTAGCATTATTAATATCACTGCTCCTGAAAAACTGCCATTTTTAAAACTTTTTTTTGCATTGATACATGTCCCCTGGGACACGACCCAGGACCCCAAACACTTTTTTGGACAATAACTTGCATATTAGCCTTTAAAATTAGCACTTTAGATTTCAAATGTTGGAGTGCCATAAACTTTAACAGGGGTTCTAAAGTTTACACAAACATTTGGTGTGTTCGCAGGTTCTGGTGCGAACCGAACAGGGGGGTGTTCGGCTCATCCCTACTCTCCGTCCATTTATGTGTCCTCCACATCCACTGTAGGGTAATTCTTCTGTGGGCCCACTGGTAAGCGCCAGTTTTGAACTCTTTACCCCTTATGTCCCCATTGAAAAATTCAATGCTCTGTACATTCATATGTGATTATTTCTGAATACTATGGGCCAGATTCAGGTAGATGAGAGCATCTTTGCTCTGGAGTAACGCTTCTCATTTACGTTACTCTGCCGAAATTTTAGGAGCAAGTGCTGTTATTCATGAAGCACTTGCTCCTAAAGTTGCGGCAGCGCATCGCAAATGAGCCGGCGGAATTCAAATTGGGCGGGTACGGGGCGTGTATTATTTAAACTATGCGCGATCCCGCGGCGAACGTACTACGCATGCGTCGAGTGTCAATGCATCCCAGTGTGCATGCTCCAAATTCTGTCAGTGAACGTCAATGACGTCACATCCCCATTCATGAACGTTTTACGCAAGCGATGCGATTTTTATTTTTTCCGACGCGATGACGACGCCTATACTTAACATAGGATACTCCACTAGGGGACTGCTTTATCTTTACGTCGCGTATCGCTTCCGGAAACGTCGTAAAGTCACTGCGTCGCGCCCGAAAAAGATCGTGAATTTCCGACTCCCGCTGATTAACATATTTTTTCAGCGTTAATCAGCGGGAACGCCCCCGGCGCCATTTTTAAGTTGAAGTAACGATGCGATGGCGAAATTCAATTACGCCGATCGCATCGGAACTCCAACCCGGCGTTTCTTGTTTTCTGGTTACAGAAAACAAAAACGCCGGCTTAAAGTGACAGTTAGGCTGGCGGATCAATGGATACTCCAGCCTAACTCTACCTGAATCTGGCCCTATGTGTATTTTGTCAACCTATTATAGATAATACTCTCCTAATGAAGTGGTAGAACATGTTGAGGAATGCACGATTTGTGAGGATTCACTATAACGCTGTTCTCCTCTATAGATATATTTCCAGATTGTATTATGGCATGTATCTGTATAATTTTTCATGATATTTTGGGATACCCATTTTATATTTTAATCTTTGTGTAAATAAAACATTACATTTTTTTTATAAAAAAATGCTGTGTATTCTTTCCAAGCTGGTACCGATATAGTCCATTTTCCCCTTTTTTTTCCTTCCTTGGTGACCTGTTGGGGACAGCTTTCCTTTGTTTCAATTTCTTTAAGTGGAAGAGGGTTTGATAATAAATTTGGCAGTGCCTCCACCCAGAACAGGGCCTCTGTAAACAGAGGGTATTCCCTTCCTGGGAAATTAACCATTAATCTAATCAAAGTAGATGGGAAAAGGGGAACTATGTTACCAGCATATCACATTACCATAAGTATATAGATAAAGATACACAATGCTGGCACAAACAAGAACCTACTGTAATTTAGACTGTCCTCAGTGCAAAAGTCCTACAAGCTGTAACAGGCTTGGTGGTGAGTCACAGTTTTTTGGATATAAGGCAGCCTTGTGTGGGGAGCCAAAGCAATGCTCCAAGGACATGTAAACAAAACAAAAGAACAGGCGCCAATAAGTAAAACTGCTGAACTTTAATGATAGAATAACACAAAAGCACTCACATGGTAATTTGAAGTTCACAGGCATAAAGTGAGATGAGGGTCTGCATGGATCGTCAAACCAGCCGAGGATAAATAGCGTCCCAGGGAGATCATCCAGCTGATGTCTGCTGTGCAGGGAAGATAACACCAGCAACGCTGAATCCGAAAGCGTGCCGGTGTTTGTATGCGAGTGAATCAGCGAGAGGAGCTGGAACGCACTCTGGAACGCACGCTGAGAAGCTATTGCGGCTTGGCGAGGGGGGATGACGTCATCACGCAGTACCTCAAGGATGCGACGCGTTTCCGTGCAATTGCCATGTGTTGGATGTCTGTCACACGGCGCGCACCTTTTTCAAGCTAGATGCTCACCAGTATGGAAATAACACAAGCTTTATAAAATAAAAGATTAATAATAGCACATACATCCAATGTACAAACAGGTATTGTCAGCAAAGGGCTCAATGGGAGTCCTTTTGGAATAATACACATATATATGGGTATATACTGTATAGTTATTACCATAGTTTAGACATGTGCAGACTGGAATATTTAGTTTTCGTTTTTTCGTTTTCGTCCAGAAAATAAATTTATTTAGTTACTCCCGAAAATCGTTTTGATTTATTTTGTTTTCGTCTGGAAAGTTTTCGTCCGAAAACAATGATTTTCGATGACTTTGTCGAATTAAACAACGGAAATTCGACAAAGCATCGAAAATCGTCGTTCTGAATACAGTGATTCACTGTTTTCAGAACGACGATTTTCGATGACTTTGTGAAATTGAACGACGGAAATTCGACAAAGCATCGAAAATCGTCGGATCTGAATGAAAACGAAAATAAAGCATTTTTTATGTCGAATCTTTCGGTTTTCGTTTCTTGCGCTTTCGTTTTCGTTCGTTAAAACGATAACGAAAATACCCGATTTTCGGACGAAAATGCATTCTAACGAAAACGAATGCACATGTCTAACATAGATACCCCAGTTGGATTTTGCAGCAAAGTCCAGTTGCAGGGGTCCTTGCAGATGATCGCAATGTGGCATTCATCTTCAAGACCTGAAGCAAGATCTGCGGTAATGGGGAGTCCCTCCAGCTGTTGTTTACCAGCCTAGAATGCAGCTTCTCACACATAGAAACTGTGTTGTGGCACTGGAATTAGGAGTCAGCCTATGTACTCTGCCCTTTAGTCCCTAATAGTCACTAATCTGACAAGCAACTGGACCTCTAACTACCAGATGTGGCCGTTGGATGCCCTGAGATAAAACTAGCTGTAGAATCCTGAGTCAGAAGGGACAGGGGTAACTAAAATGACAGGAGCTACATATAAACTCTATTGCAATAAACAGGTCCATCTACTAATATACTGTATGCTGACCACTATACATATGTATATACGATAGCACAGACCTAGCTATTTGGCACTGTCCATGTGAGATAATAACAACTGTATACAGATAAGTCTGTCACAGGGATTTAGATCCATACTTAAGAAGCTGTGGACAGCTGCAGTTAAACTATTAGAACACAGGAATTTTTGAATATTTGTATAATAGTCTCTGCTTCTTGTCTGAGTGAAAAGGCAGCAGCAGTAGCAGCTCCTGTTATAAGCCCATGTGGCACAGTTCTTTGTTTTACTATGCACTCCATATTTCTGTTGTTTCTGATCTAGACACACAGAGATAGGAAGTGATGTACATACATAACCTATGTGAATATTAAGCAGCAGAGCCACCAATATATAGTAGAGGGTAGCCAATCCCTATAAAAGAAAAGATTAATGTGTGTGTCCTGGAAGAGGGATACAAGAGAAAGACTCATGTGTATGCTGGAGGAGGTATTTAGGGGAAAGGCTAATGCATGTGTGCTGGAGGAAATGTACAGGGGAAAGACTGTGTGTGCTGGAGGAGGGATACAGAGGAAACACTAATGACTGTGCTGGAGGAGGGATACAGGGGGCAGACTGATGTGTGTGTGCTGGAGGAGGGATACAGAGGAAACACTAATGTGTGTGCTGGAGGAGGGATACAGGGGGCAGACTGATGTGTGTGTGCTGGAGGAGGGATACAGAGGAAAGACTAATGTGTGTGCTGGAGGAGGGATACAGGGGACAGACTGATCTGTGTGTGTGCTGGAGTAGGGATACAGGGGAAAAAAGAATGTGTGTGTTGTGGAAACTCACTAGGGAAAACCTTATAAAGCAATACATTGAAAGTAGAACTTATAAAGGTTGTCATATATAGGAAGCTTTTGATAATGATTAGTTCTCTTCAACAGGCATGGTGTACACATGTAAATATATATAGGATTTTTTTAGCTATTTGTATGATACCATGCTTGACAAAGAGGATATTGGAAAACTTGCACCACTAAAATGTATTCAATTAGCCAAATAAAGGTACTACTACAATTTGTCTCTCCTGCTAGCTTTCTCTGGCACAGACAAATTAGGTTGCACTTTGTTCCTGAACCATAGACCATAGCTTCACGCACCTTTGCCTGTCTTATTTTGATGAGCATATAGCAGGTTCTAATTAGATCCCATTATGGATTACATAGAGGCTTTCTCTGAATAACTTAGAGTTTAATGATAATTGTACCTAATTACTCTCCCAGTTCAGATTTCTGGCAGGGGTTTAACTCAGGAGCGATCCCATTTAGGCAGGTTTAACTCTTCCATTGCTATGGTGGAATCATCTTATATTAAGATGCACATCATGGAATACACAGCATCCATCCTATACTTATTGTAAAAAGAGAATACAAATGGGATTTTATTGTCTTCTTAGTTCCAGCTTGATATAGAGATTGCATGTTTGAAATAATAATATAGAAGGCTCCATAGTTTGGGAAAGGGGAGTGATAAATGGTGCAGTTGTATTTCAAACTCCAACTTTCAAATTTCAAATACCTTGGATGTTGTCATTTTTAAAGATTGCTTCTAGGCCTGGAATAATTATATAATAATGGATGCAGAGGGCAAGTCCAGTGTTTGGCTTCCTTGTGCCCTTTAGCCTGTAGATTTGCACCAGGTTCCAACTGAATTGTGCTTGCTTTTGTTGCTGTTCGTTTAACTGGCTGAACATTTACGGAATTCCCGAAGCCTGTTTATAATCCAAAGCACTTGTATATCACAGCAAATTTTCCCATAGGAAATAATGGAAGCTTAAATGATTTGTTCCACAACCATTTATTCATAAGTCCTTCAGTTTATAGTCCATATAAAAAGATTATAGCAATGTAATAAGTTGTGTAACCATAAAATGTCCATCCACAAATGGAAGCCTTCACAAGGGGATTATAAGCAAAATCCAGCAGGAGCTACAGAGTATAAAAGAGAAGAGAAGCGCCTCTGAGTGTAGCAATACGGTTACATTTAATAATGGTACAACATTTAGCAACTCACATGGTTGATGATTAAAAGAGGCACATCTAAGTATGCATGTATCTGGGGTAAAGCGATCCACATAGACTGTCATCCTCACCGCCGACCCTTACCGCTATCAGTCTGCAAACATGACCAGGAAAAATACCCTGCAGTAGAGTGATCTAAAAGCGAGGCTTGAAGCCCTCGTGGAAGAGACGACATCAATGACATCAATGGCAGTAAGGAGAATTGTCTATGTTTGCAGCTTTACCCTGGATGCCTGCATACTTAGATGTGCCTGTTTTAATCATCAACCATGTGAGTTGCTAAATGTTGTACCTTCATTAAATGTAACCATAGTGCTACACTTAGGCCTCGTACACATGAGGCAATTCATTTGTTCAAATCGGTCTCTTTGGATTTTGGTTTGCTCGCGTGTACACACGAGCAAACCAAAATTCCCGCCAGCAGACGGAATGCTGACGTGTCGGTGACGTGGCGGTGACGTTGACGCCGCCACGTCACCGCACCAGGAAGTAAAACACTTCCGCGCATGCGCCGAATCCATTCGGCGCCGGTGCGAGACGACATGTCTGCTAGTAAGTGTACTAACCAGCAGACATGGCGGGCGGACGGGTTCCCAACCGATAGATTTCAAAGCATGCTTTGAAATCTGTCGGGTGGCCAAATCCGTCGGCTCGCCAGTACACACGATCGAATCTGTCTGCTGGGAAGGTCTAGCAGACCGTTTCCAGCAGACAGATTTGATCGTGTGTACGCGGCCTTAGAGTCAGCTCTCTTATATTTTATACTCAGTTGTGACATGACACTACTCTTATATCAAGACATTGCTTGTATATCAAATCTAAATGTATAAAATATTTTGCTTGTCTTGCAGAAAGCTCTCAAACCAAGTTACTCTCAAACCATGGTTTTACTGTGTATATATAGTAATGCTTTTTATATGGCTACTATATATGACAGCTTCTGTTGTCAATGGTTGTTAAGGAAGCAGTGGTTGCCTGCATCCTCTGTGCCTTTAGCAACCAGGGATGTTACCTGGCCCTATTCATTTTCTGTCTTGAAATCCCCAGCCATGTAAACAAAAGCATTCTTTTTAAACAAGGACTTATCAGAAAGTGGGTGTGTTTATTTACATCTATATTTTTTGGATGAACCCCTTAAGGGGTTTCTGGGGGTTTACTTGTTTTTAAGGGGGTTTCCAGATTACAGCCATTGAGCCTGGTTTGTGGGGTAGAGGTCCTTGCCCTAATCAACATAAGATCAAGATGCTTTGCCAGGGATATCCCACCTAGCAAGGCACCCCATGTGTTGACGCCATGTGACCTGATTTGTCTTAGGGGTGGCATATGCCCATTTTCCATTAGTAAGGCTGCCAGGCTGCATGCTTGCACAAGGGTCTAGTGTGAATATTGGGACATTTTGCTGCAGTAGGTTGTATACATTGTACAGAACATTTCACAGGCAGGTACAGGTTCACAATTACTGTAGCTGCTGACTTTTAAAATAGGGACACTTACCTGTCCAAGGATCCAGCGATGTCTTCTCCTGAGCCAATTCTTACAGCTTCACGGCTGATTTCCTACTGCACATACATGAGTCAAGGTACACTTTCTGAATGGCCCACAGTCTTCTGGGACCCATCATGTGACCCAGGAGGCTGCGGGGGAGAAGAGGAGGGGGGCAAACTTGGGCACAGATCGCCCCAAGGATCTGACTGGAAGTGGTAGTGGGTACCTGTCAAAACAAAAAGTACTCGCTCCCCCCCTCCCCTTTACAAAAATAGGGCAGTGGAGGGGGAGAGCATGCTAACAAGTGGAACCTCCTCTTTTGAGTGACGTTCTGCTTTAACTATAAATGTAAGAGATCTCTGATGTTTATATTTTCTAAAACTTTAAAACATGTATATGGCAGTAAAATTCTCAGCTTGATTAAACATTAGCCATATATGCCAGTTATAGGGGTGAGCTTCCTGGTTCCTGGGGCACCCCCCCTCCCCTTTCATTTATTAGCCTTCCATCACATCCAGAGGGGAGATCCCTCTTCTTCATGCCAATGTTTGTCATGTTGAAATGATTAATGCAGGGCTGTATTTACTTTCTTCACCCTGCTAATGAACACCCGCACCATTAAAAAGCAGACAACATTCTGGTTATGGACAACTTTAATTTAACTCCCTGCCCTACTTTGGACAGATTTAACCTTACTTCTGAACACACCTCAGAATTTCCTAAATAGGCTGAGGCCTACCAAATGACAAAACTTTGGAAATGGAAGCATCCTACCACTACAGTCTTTACTTGCCACTGTACTGCACTTCACATAGATCCTTCTCCAGAACTTATTTGGCCTACACCTCCTTATCTATACTCCCTGCTATAGTCTCCATATAGATCCTGATCCAGGGCATCTCTGACCACCAGACTCTCCAACTTGTACTCAAATTAACTTCAGTGACAGACTACTGTCTCTCTAGGTTCTGGATCTTTTACTTCATGTTCAAATCTCACTGCAACATTACTGGCCCATCAATGAGAGTACTACTGGCCCTCAACCGTAAGGGGTGCTTCTAAGGCCTTTATTAGTGGGGAATATGCCTCTATCATGCCTCTAAAACAAAATGTCAAACACAGAAGAACCTTGCCCTGGCAAAAGTCACAGCCAAAAATGTAAAAAACACCTTTACCACTACCTAAGACCCTGCTTCATGCAATGCCCTCCAAGCCTCCCTTCAGGAGATACTGCTACATTAAGTCCAGACAGTATTTACAAACAGAGAGATATGAATAGCAAGCTATTAGCTTAGCTGGCCAAAGGTTTTGATAAAACTATTACTCCAATGCCAAGTACACACAACCTTTTTTCATGATTTCTTTTTATGAAGAGGTAAGTAAAACCCTGGACAGAGGCGTAGCAGTGGACGTGGTATACTTGGATTTTGCAAAAGCGTTCGATACAGTTCCCCACACACGGCTCATGTGTAAGGTAAGGTCTACAGGATTAGATATATCAGTTTGTAAATGGATAGAAAACTGGCTGAAAGACAGAATTCAGAGAGTTGTGGTTAATGATTCTTACTCTGAATGGTCCAAGGTTATCAGCGGTGTACCCCAAGGTTTAGTGTTGGGTCCCTTACTTTTCAATATATTTATAAATGATATTGGGTCTGAGATCAAAAGTAACATTTCTGTTTTTGCAGATGACACCAAGCTATGCAGTGGAATAATGTCCTTGCAGGATGTCTCCAATTTACAAGCCGACCTCAATGCTCTGTCTAATTGGGCGACTAAGTGGCAGATGAGGTTTAATGTTGATAAATGTAAAGTTATGCACTTGGGGGCTAAGAATATTCATGCATCATACATGCTAGGGGGAGTACAACTGGGGGGATCTGTAGTGGAGAAGGATCTGGGTGTTTTAGTTGATCATAAGCTCAATAATGGCATGCAATGCCAAGCTGCGGTTTCCAAAGCGAGCAAAGTCCTTTCTTGTATTAAGAGAGGTATGGACTCCAGAGATAGAGATATCATTTTGCCCCTGTACAAATCATTAGTAAGACCTCATCTGGAATATGCAGTCCAGTTTTGGGCACCAGTTCTCAAAAAGGATATCGGAGAACTGGAGAAAGTGCAGAGAAGGGCAACCAAACTGATAAGAGGCATGGAGGAGCTCAGCTATGAGGAAAGATTAGAGGAACTGAATTTATTCACTCTTGAGAAGAGGAGAATAAGGGGGGATATGATCAACATGTACAAATACATAAGAGGTCCATATAGTGAACTTGGTGTTGAGTTATTCACTTTAAGGTCAACACTGAGGACAAGGGGGCACTCTTTACGTCTGGAGGAAAAGAGATTTCACCTCCAAATACGGAAAGGTTTCTTCACAGTAAGAGCTGTGAAAATGTGGAACAGACTCCCTCCAGAGGTGGTTCTGGCCAGCTCAGTAGATTGCTTTAAGAGAGGCCTGGATGCTTTCCTAAATGCACATAATATACAGTGCCTGCCGCCGAGAATGTGTTTTCAGCACGCCAGCATCGCGCTGAATCTCGGCGACAGGCTGCCGACATCTCGCACTCGCTGGAATAGTAAAAGTACATTCCAGCGAGCGCGTCATAGAAGCGACGGGGATCCGACGCGGATTCCCGCCAATTCTACACGTGGGCGGAGTTATGAATCCTGAAGGAGAAATCCCCGCCGGATTTTTAAAGAAAAATCCGGCATGGGTTCCCCCCTCAGGAGCATAACGGGCCCTTAGGTCGGTTACGGGTTGTAAGGAGACCCCCTACGCCGAAAAAAACGGCGTGGGGGTCCCCCCACAATCCATAACAGACCCGTATCCAAAGCACGCCGGCCGGCCGGTCAGGAAGGGAGTGGGGGCGAGCGAGCGCCCCCCCCCTCCTGAGCCGTACCGGGCAGCATGCCCTCAACATGGGGGGGTCAGGTGCTCTGGGGTAGGGGGCGCACTGCGGCCCCCCACCCCAGAGCACCCTGTCCCCATGTTGATGAGGACAGGGCCCCTTCCCGACAACCCTGGCCGTTGGTTGTCGGGGTATGCGGGCGGGAGGCTTATCGGAATCTGGAAGCCCCCTTTAATAAGGGGGCCCCCAGATACCGGCCCCCCACCCTAAGTGAATGAGTATGGGGTACATTGTACCCCTACCCATTCACCTGCAAAACAAAAGTTTAAACACAAATAAACCACACAGTGTATTGAAATATTTTATTAGTTGGCCGCCGGGGGGGGGTGTGTATGATCGCTTTTAGAAAAGCGCCCCCCTCCGGCGGGCTTCTGTGGGGGGGTGGGTGCCGCCGTCTGGTTCTTTTCCGCCGCCGGGGGGGGCGCTTTGATAAAAGCGCCCACCACCCGGCGGGCTTCTTTCGACGTCTTCGGCGGCTGGGGGGTCTTCTCCCACTCTCCGGGGTCTTCTCCCGCTCTCCGGGGGTCTTCTCCGCTCTCCGGGGGTCTTCTCCGCTGTCCGGGGGTCTTCTTCTTCTTCAGGACTCGCCGCCGCTATCTTCGTGTGTTAGCTCAATTACTAGCGGCGGCGGTCCCCTCTTCTGCGACGTCGGCGTCTTCTTCTTCTTCTTCTCCTTCTTCTGCTGTCCAGATGTTGACGCGACGCTTCCTCCCGCTGTTATGCCCGGCGCGCGGCTCGCAGCGAAATATATAGGCCTGTCTTGTGACGTCGCAGTCCCATCATGCTCCGGTAGGTACCACGTGGTACCTACCGGAGCATGATGGGACTGCGACGTCACAAGACAGGCCTATATATTTCGCTGCGAGCCGCGCGCCGGGCATAACAGCGGGAGGAAGCGTCGCGTCAACATCTGGACAGCAGAAGAAGGAGAAGAAGAAGAAGAAGACGCCGACGTCGCAGAAGAGGGGACCGCCGCCGCTAGTAATTGAGCTAACACACGAAGATAGCGGCGGCGAGTCCTGAAGAAGAAGAAGACCCCCGGACAGCGGAGAAGACCCCCGGAGAGCGGAGAAGACCCCCGGAGAGCGGGAGAAGACCCCGGAGAGTGGGAGAAGACCCCCCAGCCGCCGAAGACGTCGAAAGAAGCCCGCCGGGTGGTGGGCGCTTTTATCAAAGCGCCCCCCCCGGCGGCGGAAAAGAACCAGACGGCGGCACCCACCCCCCCACAGAAGCCCGCCGGAGGGGGGCGCTTTTCTAAAAGCGATCATACACACCCCCCCCCGGCGGCCAACTAATAAAATATTTCAATACACTGTGTGGTTTATTTGTGTTTAAACTTTTGTTTTGCAGGTGAATGGGTAGGGGTACAATGTACCCCATACTCATTCACTTAGGGTGGGGGGCCGGTATCTGGGGGCCCCCTTATTAAAGGGGGCTTCCAGATTCCGATAAGCCTCCCGCCCGCATACCCCGACAACCAACGGCCAGGGTTGTCGGGAAGGGGCCCTGTCCTCATCAACATGGGGACAGGGTGCTCTGGGGTGGGGGGCCGCAGTGCGCCCCCTACCCCAGAGCACCTGACCCCCCCATGTTGAGGGCATGCTGCCCGGTACGGCTCAGGAGGGGGGGGGCGCTCGCTCGCCCCCACTCCCTTCCTGACCGGCCGGCCGGCGTGCTTTGGATACGGGTCTGTTATGGATTGTGGGGGGACCCCCACGCCGTTTTTTCGGCGTAGGGGGTCTCCTTACAACCCGTAACCGACCTAAGGGCCCGTTATGCTCCTGAGGGGGGAACCCATGCCGGATTTTTCTTTAAAAATCCGGCGGGGATTTCTCCTTCAGGATTCATAACTCCGCCCACGTGTAGAATTGGCGGGAATCCGCGTCGGATCCCCGTCGCTTCTATGACGCGCTCGCTCTCCATCGCGGCAAGCCAGCTCGGCGCTGGCTCCCGCGATGGGGCTCGTAGGTGGTCAATCTCGCCGAGAAAGGGAGCGAGATTGACACAATATCCCAGTCACCTACTGTAACTGAGTACTAAGTTTTGTAGGTAAAGTTGATCCGGGGTAAATCCGATTGCCTTTCGGGGGATCAGGAAGGAATTTTTTCCCCTCCGGTAGCAAATTGGATCATCGCTCTGCTGGGGTTTTTTGCCTTCCTCTGGATCAACTGTGGGTATGGAGTTGGGTGTATGGGAGGATGTACTGTGTTTTACTTTGTTTTATTTTTATTTTTTTTTATGGTTGAACTGGATGGACTTGTGTCTTTTTTCAACCTGACTAACTATGTAACTATGTAACTATGACGATAAAACTGCCAATTTTTTTAGATTGGTCGTGAAAACATGCACATGTACATGCTCTATAGCACTTTTCTCGACAAGAAAACTGCCCGCAAAAAAATTAGAACCTGCTCTGTTTTTTCTTGTCGTTTTTCCCGTCGTTCATGCTCAGAATCATGTGTGAGATGGGAGCGCTCGTTTTGGTAAAACTAGCATTCATAATGGAGATAGCACATGCGTCATGCTGTAACGGACTAAAAAGCACGAGGCTGAAAAGCACAAATCATCTCTTACCAAACTTTTACTAACACAAGGATCAGCAAAAGCAGTCCAAAGGGTGGCGCTATTTGAATGGAACGTCCCCTTTATAGTGCCGTCATACATGTTGTCGTACGTGTTGTATGCCACCGCGCTTTGCTCAAGGTTTTTTTTTCATGAACGTGTGTATGCAAGGCAGGCTTGAGAGGAATCACGACGAATCACGCCAAGAAAAACATATTTTTTTGCATGACAGGAATAAAGGTCATGTGTACGCGGCATTACATTTGGCATTCATGACAGACTACCCACCCTAGGCTCATTGACTATCAATTCTTCCATTACTATCAAACCATAACTTTTTAGGCTTTTAAGATAACATCACGCATCCCGCTTCCCCATCTGTCCTCTGCAAAGCGGGTAGCATTCTCCACACTCCAGACTCTAGACTGAATTTTATAAGCAGTATGAAGATCTCTTTGCTTATTGCAGAAATTACCTTTTTATCATCCCTTGTGCAAAACAAGCAGGTAACTAAGGTGGTGGTGAGGGGGACCCACTGCAAGCATAACGTTTTTCTGTCCATGGAGTAAAATGTTTAATTGTTTTGCAGAAGGGTTACATTTAATCCTGAACTAAATAGGTATTCATTTAAGCAAAGTTTTAATTATATATTAGAATAAAAATATGTACTGGTGTTTCTTAGTGGAACACATTTAAAATAAGTGACATCGCTCTTCAAGCATTTTATATTTTCATTATCTATTTTATGAATGTGACTTCCTTGCTAACTGTGAGCATTAAAATTACTAGCTATAAAAATATACTGTACTGCATATGTATTTATATCATGTTTGTATTTTAAACAAGCAAAGCAAGTGTGTTATTGTTTTAATTTTTACGTGCTGCATTATGTTTATGTATAACATTAAAAGATCTTGGCATTTGTTTGCCTGACCATTTCGTCAAAGATATAGATCTGTATTTGAGTCGTTAAACTATCCTCAAATAAATTACCATTTTTACAAATTGAGATTTCTAATGAATCGGCCAACATTCATAAAACAGCACTTTGTAAGTGCTTCTGACTGCAACATATTGAGAACATGCTCTGCATCATTATTCCTTGGCACTGTCTAATACAGGAATGCTGTGTGGTTGGCACTGTTCCCCATCACCACATGTAGTTCATTTGTTAACCATGTATGAAATATAGGGAATACATTATTCCAAAGCCAATTAATGCTGGTTCGCTGCTGGCTTTCCCTTCCATTCTTGGTTCAAGTAACACCTAGAGCTAACAAGGCACATTAGGCACAGAATATTTAGGAGTAATTGATATATTTGACATGTAATAGTAATTAATAATACTGGGCATTAGCTAATCATTGGGCCTCAGACAAACTTAAACCCCCAACAGTAATCAATCTGATCGGATTGAAGATTAAAGAAAGATACATTTACAAGTAAATCTTATTACAAGGATGCTACCCTATGATAACATTACCCAAAGCATTTATGATTAATCTATCTATACCTGTAAAGTGCATTTTCAGCATCATTTATTGACAAAAGATTTTTGCACTGCAGGTTTAAAACAAACAATTCTGTACCTGCCAAGGCACAAAATTTCACATTTATCACATTTAGGCTTATTTAAAAAGACAAAGAGCAGGGTAACTTATAACTATTAAACAGCATTTCTATCTTAGTTAATTGGCTACAGTCAACTGAAATCTGAACTGTTCTAAAAACCTTGCACTTTTATGCACTTTTTAATTTTTTTTGTTATACCCTTTACACTCTTTAGGAAATTTTGAAATGCAGTGCACCATGTCTATAACTGACTTGGTGACCTCCTGATAGATCACCTGAACATTTGTTACAGGTTCACTTAATGAACTTGGTATTCAAAGTACTGCAAAAATCAATCTCCAGTTTGTGAGGCTTTATTGCAAAGGTAATAATAATATATTTACTATACAAAACCTGTTTTTTAGTTGTATTTGCTGAGGTTAGAAGAAAATCTTCCAATGGGACACCTGTTTCAGTGACAACTGTCTAAGGAGAATTCCTCAACCTACAAAACCTGTTTTTTAGTTGTATTTGGTGAGGTTAGGAGAAAATCTTCCAATGGGACACCTGTTTCAGTGACAATTGTCTAAGGAAAATTCCTCTACCTTTTTTTACCTTATTTTGTCACTAAAACTTAACAGGAGTGAAAATGTCCCTATAGGTACACAGACCAGAGGTTCTAACACTGCACTATTCTATCTAAAACTAAAAAATGGTTTTGTCTGCAGAGACATTGTAACAACGTAATGCATCCATTAGTATTTCCAGCTTATGGAAACCCTATTCTGAAACATCAATAACAAAAAAAAAAAAAAGGTTATTTGAAAAGGCCTAAAGAAAATGCTTTTTGACCTTGCTTGAATGAAGGGGTTGGGAGAGTATGTGAATTGCATCAGTTACTGATCTATCTACTCTGTGACAGCGAAGAGTGTTTCTCTTCACTACACTTCTGCCAGTATTTTATGAGGCCTCAATATGTATCACCCTTTAGATATCCAGAGGTTCTTTTCGTATTTTAGCCAAGAGTGATACCTATTTTAAGTGTTTTAATGAAACAGAATAAACTTTATTTATTGCTTTAGAGCATAGCAAAGCAGTAATAAAAGTTATAAACTCTTATAGCCCGTGGCATTATGGAAATATTAATAATTTCATGTGCTTATTTTCTGAAATGCTGTTTCTGAAACCTCTGTTTTTAGTCCATTAAGATGTAGAAACACATTATTTGTGTTTAATTCTGAAAACATTAGCTTTTCAATATGGTATGAACAGAACTAGATGCCCTGAACCATAGAACACTCCCAAAGGACCTATAATAACCACATTCACCTTGCTTCATTTAGCAGTTTAGGACCCTCTGAGGACCTTTTAGGCTCCTTTGGCCGAAAACTAGCACAGAGTTGCTGTGGTAACTCCTAAATCCTAGCAGCATGTTAATGGCCCCACAATGAGTGTCATGAAAGGGCCATATGGGTAATACAAACTTTGCCCTTCAACCTTTGCCCTTAGTGTGCTATAACTATATCTTATAGCTAAAAACAAGCACCATTTTCAAAGCAATCTAAAGGTGTACCTTATTAGGTGACATACAATTTTTCTTTTGGGATTCCCTGAAATCTTTTCTGATGGGATCCTACAATATTTCAACAGAATTCAATGGGGCAGGTTAGACACACTCCTGGGTTGATTGGAATGGTTGATTCCTACTTTTGCTAGAGCTTTACAGGCTTTTCCCATCAGTTACTTATGTTTTATAGAGATTTTAATCAACATGTTGTTGGTTTTGCTTGTTGAAGAGCAGTAGTTTTTGTGACTTGAAATGAAACTCAAATCACTTGTTAGAAGGAAGTCACTCATAAATCTATACAATTCCAAAGAATTCACTTTCTCAGAACTGTATGCTTGTTGGTATTCAAATGACATTGATTCCCTATGAAATATTTTGATAATAAATTAAATAATTTTGGTGGATTATAAAAGATTATAAAAGAAACCTGATACAATTTGCACTAAACTATGATTTACCTGGAAGAATTTGTGCTGTTGCCCTAAACTAAAAGGTATCTACATTTGATCCCATAATGACTCTATTTGCTTTAAAAAAAAAAAAAAGTTTTAAGAGTAATGGGTGTCTATTTATTAAAGCTGGCCTAAGATGGTAAAAGGAGGTTTGTATGTGGGTGGGAATTAAAGCGCCCTAGCGGGGACACCATGGAACTGTGTTTGCCAATGTCTAAACCATAGGAAGGAGCTGCAGTCAAGTGAAATCAACATTGAGGCAGGGCTCCAGACTTAAAAGTGAGCAGTTCACTTGCAGAGGTAACACTTTGTAATCCATGGCCACACTTCTTACACGGTTGACACTTAATCACTTCTGACACAACTTCTGTTGGAGAACAACACTCCCCATGTGTGCAGCATTTCTAAGCCAATACCGCAGAGCATGTTCCAGGTCTCCCCCAACCTCACTCCCTGTATATTGCTGGATACATATTGCTATTGAATACAGGAAATGCACTTCTTTAGGTCCCCAGGGCTCTCTCTCCCTTGACTCCAGTCAAGGTTCCTAGGTACTCTGTGCTACTGGGCCGATTCCCAGTATGTAGGGATCCAGACACCAGTGAAGGGGAGCTGACAATTATGTATATACAGGAATACCAGTTATATATATATATATATTTTTTATCAGTCACAATATGAGTCCCAATATGTGGGGATCCAGTCGCCAGGGAATAGGAGCTGACAATAATGTATCTTAGATTGTAAGCTTTAACGAGCAGGGCCCTCTGATTCCTCCTGTATTGAATTGTATTGTAACTCACTGTCTGCCCTAACTTTGTAAAGCACTGCGCAAACTGTTGGCGTGATATAAATCCTGTATAATAATAATATATAGAGAGATACCAGTTTATTTATTTTTTTGGGCTTTGGTAAATTTTCCCCATGGCCGATTCACCAACTCCCTTTCCTCTAAGGACATCAGTGGGGTTCACAAACTGAAATCAGGCAGATTCTCTCTACCCTGGTGACATACAGAGAACTCGCTTGTGAGTGTTAGGGCTCAAAGGACCAATGCGTTGTTAGACAGACATTATTCTACAGAGAGTACATGCTGAGTGACATGCTGAGATATTGGAAAAAGGAAGGAAAACTGCGCTAAAAATTAACAAAGAAAAGAAAAGGGGATGCTATAACATAGTAACATGTGCTACCCCAGGTGCTGCAATTTACATGTAATACAATAAATACAAAAAAGGAACATAAGAAAAAATTAAATCGCGCTACCTCAAATATAATGACAACTACAAATGAAAACAAGTGAATATAACATAAATAAGAAGGGTGACCTATAAGGCCACTAGCCAATAAACGGTCACCTATTAGGTGATATGTATACCAAAAACCATATAGTGAATAAATATGATGTATAATCCTCTACTAAGTTTAGACTTGAACTCTTGGTTAATGTACAATCCAAAGCATTAAAAAGAAAAAAAGTCTGTGAAAAAGTAAACACTGGTGCTCCTGAGTCATAACAAGTTGATGAAAGTGATCAAAGGCAAACAGGTGTGTCCTCCACCAAGCTTATGAAATGGTCTCTTACCGGAAACCCATGATCCACAATGACAGAGGATCGGATACAGCATATACAATCTCAATCACGTGGTATTGGATCATTACTCCCGGTGAGAGCTTGTGGCCAAAAAACGTTGCAGCAGTTTGGATGCCCACCATGCAAAAACATCAAATGCTCCACATAGTGTATTAAACGTATAAAATGTATTAAAAAAGTAAAAAATGCACTTACAATTATGCAATAAGATAAACGCCTTGAAACTTAGTATGCCGGCCTGAACACAAGAAATCTCGTCCACTGGGGAACATATAGGAACTTGGGTGACAACATCGCGTCGCTCGTCCTACGTCCGTTTCGAAATAACTTTCGTCTTCCAGGGGCACTTGTTTTCATTTGTAGTTGTCATTATATTTGAGGTAGCGCGATTAAATTTTTTCTTATGCTGAGATATGACTATTCTAAGGGTAACAGATAAAAATGTTGGGCCAGATTCAGAGAGCCGTAACTCCTGTCTAACTGGTGTTAGACTGGAGTACTTTCAAATTACGCGCGTTTTTTTAGCTAGTCTGAAACCTCAAACCATGAATAGACGGCTGCTGGCTTCAATTCGACTGAATTACGTGTTCGTACGCCTTCGGATCTACGCTGCAATAAAATTGCGACCACTGGTTGGACTTCCCGTCGTTTTCCGCGTCGGGGTATGCTAATGAGCTTTTGCCGGCGATCCCCGAAGTTACGATCTTCAATCGCAATCTCTTACGGCATCTTTAGTCATCTTTTTTTTGCGTAACACTATACCAGATTTTTGCTGCTCTAATATTAGACAGCCCATGTTAAGTATGGCCATCGTTCCCGCATCGAATTTCAACGTTTTCCGACATCTTTTATTGTTTTTTACGTAAGTCGTCCGGGAATAGGAATGTTTGTAAACGACTCTACTCAAACAACGAATGACGTAACGACGTGATTTCGCGCAATGCACGGCGGGAAATTTCTGAACGGAACATGCGCAGTTCGATTGCAGCGGGGACGCGCTTAATTTAAATGCTTCACGCCCCCTAATCGCGTATTTCGTACGGGCAAAAATCTACCAGAATTCGATGTAGAGCCTGGTAAAATACGGCAGCGTAGAGTATTTTGATTACGCTGCGCAAAATTAAGTGTACCTGAATCTGGCCCGTTGTTTCAAACTGTAGAGTTCAATGTAGCATACAGAAAAATTCATACTATTACAGTGAAGCTTACCACTAAAGGAATGTTAAATTCTGCATCACATTAACATTAAATACTGTATATTGTGATTGGTTTAGCCAAAATAAAAAATCAATTCCTAGTTTTGGATATTTATGAATCCATAGATTTACTTTGTATTTATAGCCCAAGCTTTATTTATTTTCATTTTGGATGTAGTAGGAAATAGAAGGGATAGAACCTCTATCTGGTTTTTATTGCTGTCTATATGTCCACTGGGAATATCCACCTTCTTTATATGTCCAGATGACTATTGTCTGAGATATAAATGAATGGGTAATCCAGACCTTTCTCTACTCTATCAAAAAATACCACTTAGGGCACATCTTACAAAATAGCCAATTCAAATTGTTTAGTCTTAAGCCTGGAACAAACGATCAGATTTTCCGGGGACAAAGCATAGGACTTTTGTCCGAAGGGCGTTGGCCATGAACTTGTCTTGCATACAAATGGCAAAGAATTGTTGGCCAACAAACATGAAACTATGTGGGTTTTTCAGCTCCTTAGCGCCACCCTTTGGGCAACTTCTGCTAATGTTGTTATATGGATAGCATTGCTTCTGAGCATGCGTGTTTGTACTTTGGAGTTTTGTCCGAAGGACTTCTGCACACACAATCGGATAATGCGACAACACACATTTTTTGTCTGAAAATTTTAAAGCATGCTATCCAACATTTGTCTAATGGAGCATACAAATGGTCCGATTTTCCGACAAGAGCCTGACATCAAACAATTTCGGTTGGAATATCCAATCGTGTGTACGGGCCTATAGAGTTGCAAGTGCTGCTTTATAGGTGAGCAACACCCCTATAAAAAGGAACACCTATATTTGTAAAACAAATATATTATTGCATATTAAAAACACAAACATTTTCATTCACAGAAGTGCACACAGCCTTGAGGTATCAAGAGTTAAAAAATAGCTCCTTTTAAGCAACATTTTTAATGTTGCAAATGTGATTACCACAAGTGCATCATTTGATTATTAAAACAGGTGGCCCTCTTGACCAAGAGAGTCCAAAAAACAGCTAATCCTATGTTTTAGTCTTTGTCAAGCAAGCAGCAAACACATTTGAATTTGAACGCTAAGCCATCTCCGAGGTTACGTTTTCTACTTGATGACACTGGACAGTATGAGGTATTTGTGGCCTCAATGGCAAGAACAAAGCACCTGCTAAGTGCTGTACAAGGTCAGGTGCCTGTGTATTACCTTATATAAAATGCTGAACCATATTTCTCTGTCTAACAATTTAGAGCCTTCGTAGAACAGATAAGTCAGAGAGGGCAAGTTTCTGAATTTAATAAACAATGTAGTCAGTGTTGACCTTGCCGTCAAAACAAAGGACACTATAAGGTGAGTACAGAAATGATTCTTAACATCATGGTAAATCATTTACTGCTTTTTATTGTTAATGTGGGAATCTCAATGTATTAA
Organism: Rana kukunoris; assembly: GCA_029574335.1. Lineage (NCBI taxonomy): Eukaryota > Metazoa > Chordata > Amphibia > Anura > Ranidae > Rana > Rana kukunoris. The sequence goes on along the minus strand of JAJQKJ010000719.1, from coordinate 9,256 downwards.
GAACATACAGACTTTCTTTACTTTAAATTGTACATATCAATTTCTGCCAGGCAATGTGTGTTCATATATTGGTGACATTTTATATTTTTCAGCTTTTTGGATTTATATTTAGAAAGTTATTCAGCTCATTGTAATCCTATTAATGATTTTAAATGTTTTAAAATTGTTGATTCCATACATAGTTTGCAAATGTATGTATTTTCTTGCACATTACTTTTGCAAGCTCTTATTTATTTTATGCATTAAGTGCTGTAAAATCGATTTTGAATTCTAGGGTTGACCAAATGCACCTGGGTTCCATTTATGGGCCATGGGCACACCACGCCACCCCATTGAAGTTTTTTGATAATGAATCATGAATATCCAATCTGGCCATTTTCAAGGCAAAGTGATTGTCTAGCAAAGGGCAAACAAAGTACAAAAAAACTATTTAGCAGGGAGAGAGCCCTTTTTGTGTGATCTTGAGGGTGACATGTTACAAATAAAAACAGTGCTTTCAATGACATGCTTGGGACTGGGAGATGCATTTAAGCTGAATGTGGTGTTACAGAACAAGATTTCTGGCAGCAGTTCTGGAATCATATGTGTAGTAGATTTTTTTTTGTTTTACTTTTACATTATTGCTTGGCGTAACTGCAATATCATCAGTGCTTCAATCTGATTCATTGTAACTTGAAAGAAATTCGCTTTTTAGGCAGTTTTAGATGTGACATCTAATTTTGCTACGCCTCCTTAATAGACCTGAATTGACCAAGGAAGGAGCAGTCACCAGTCACATCAGATCTAAAAGCTAAAGGAGAGCATGCTCTTAAAAATAAAACTGAAACCCTCAGCTTTGTACAATTGTCTAGGGTTTATTAATGCAGTATGTGAGCTTATTTAAAAAATAAATAAATGAAGTAAAGTAAAATACTGCATTGAGTTTAATAAAATGCCAAAACAGTGCACAAGAACATTGTAAAACCACAACATCACATTCGCTGAATCCCTGTATCCCTAGTTATTCCCAACACAATCAAATTATAGACTTTATGTATGTGTTTGGTAGAAATTGGCTAGCATGAGCACTTTAATAGGCTGCAAATAAAGAGCTCTGCAATGTGGGTCTTTAATTTTTTGATTTGCAGCCTCTGCCTAAAGTGTATCAATCATGGCAAAAGTAACAGCTATTTAAGTAACAAATGCACAAAGATACACCAAAGAGCTTGGGGGAGGAGCATTTCAGTGAGACAAGTCGGCAGCAAAAGACACAGCCTCTTAATTTCTTAAGGGTGCATAACATCCACTTTCTTTTAGAATGCTGGTAATGTATATACCACCTTCATGTGCATAAGAAAAGGGTACATAGTACCCCCAAGTGTTCATAAAAAAATGTAAACAGAAAAAAGCTGACAGAGTTTTTCGACAAATCGTTTAATAAAATATATATATATAATATATATATATATATATATATATATATATATATATATATATATATATATATATATATATATATATATATATATATATATATATATTCCTTTATTACATGTAACCCATGCCTGTGCCCAGCCCTTCCCAATGCAATTTATTTGACTATTAGCCTATAAAATGGGCATTGCTATTTTTTAACATTCAGCTGCTATTAACTCCAGTGGGGCTTGGATTCTGCAACCGAACTTTAGTAATGCTTGCCAAACCCCTGCTTGAACCAAACCCAAGTGTTTTCATCCCATTACTTATTCAAATTAGAGTGTATTATTTCACAGAAAAAAAATCCAGAAATTTTGTATTGACAGTATATAATCACTTTTACTAAGCCACCATTTCACAAGCAGCTTTTAACCAAGAACTAAAAATTAGAGTGTATTTTTTACAGAAAAATGCCCAAACTATTATAATGAACACTATGGACACATGCACGCTATGTAAGCAGCCTTTACTAGGCGAAAAAACTAAGCATTTTGTAATAAAAACAAATCAACATTACAATACAATAAAAGCAAGCAAAATATTGTACTCACTACACTTACAGCATTTTAGCACATTTACTGGGCCACGTTTTGAAAAGGTAAGCCATAAGGCAATTTTTAATCAAGAGACCAGCACTAAAGTATATTATTTCACTGAAAAAAGCCAGGAAATTATTGTACTGACTCCATGAACAGTATAATATACTTTTACCAGGCCACATTTTGAAAAGACTCAGACAGCTATAGTATAATAAATAAATAAATACATAATTTTTATTAAAATTAGAGTGTAATTATTTCACAAAAAAAGCCAGCAAAATATTTAACTGACTCTATCCACAGTCTTTAAGCACTTTCTTAGGGCTCATTTAATCAAGAAATCAACATCAGAGTGTATTATTATACTAAAGAAAGCCAGAAAAATCCTTAACCAACACCATGAGCAGCATTTAAGTATTTGTATTACTCCACAAACTAAAAAGAAGACACCAGGCAGCTTTATTTAAAAAATAAAAATGAAAGAAAAAAATAACAGTGTAATATTACATAGAAAAAAGTAATCAAAATATTATACTGACTCCATAAATATTATTTAAGCACTTTTACTACGCAGCAATTTGAAACTGAGCCACACTTTTGTTGCACTTTTCTTTTACTTACCTGCAAGGCACATTATGTGAAACTTACCTCAAAACAAAGCCTTCCAGTGATGCAATCTCATTGCTGGAGACAGCGTCCATCTTTACCCGATCTTACTTCTGGGTTAGCTGGCTCCGGCTCTGTGACTGGCCAAAGCCACGATGATGTCACGGCACAGTGCTCTGGAAAAGTGGCACATGCACCAGTGATTTTACTGGCTGCATTTACAGTAAATATCTCCTAAACAATGCATGTTTAGGAGATTTTTACACTACCTATAGGTAAGCCTTATTATAGGCTTACCTGTAGGTAAAACTTAAAGATGGAAGTTTACTTCCTCTTTCAAAAAATAAACCATAAAATATGTTTAGGTAACTTTAGAGACAGCAGATTCAGATAGTTCTTAATAGCGTTTCTTTAAAAAAAGTGGCACTATTGCTGCACCAAAGTCAAAAATAATTAGCTCCAGTTCATAGTAATGAATATTGGATTAAAATGATTGCATGCAATGATTACATCCAATTAAAATGTTGCATACAGGGAAAGGGAAAGTGCCTGCCTCTGCACGCTGCTGTGTAGCAGCACAGCATATTTGCTGCTGCTAATTTCTTCCCTTTCCACCTGTCACAGTTTGCTGTCTACTTCACAGCCGATAGGCCTCTAGCCAGTGATGCTTACAGTGGGTGAAGCCCAATGGGGAAGCTAAGGGACTTTTTCCCCATCAGGTGTGCTCTGTGTTTTGCAATTGAGAATAGGCAGTGGGTAGATCCTATAACCAATAGCAGGGTTGTCCTTTGGCTATAGATACACCCACTGCCCGTTGTCAATCACAAGAGGAAAGAACCCAATAGAAACAATTTTTATTTTTGGGCTCCACCTACCCAACTACAAATCTGCTTGTGTGACAGCTACAGAGGCACAGAGGGTGCTAAGCTGCACTGAGAACAAAGGGGCAGATTCACAGAGAAATGGATTATCGTAGCGTATCAGAAATACACTACGCCGCCGTTTTTTACCTTGCTCTACGTGGAATTCAGGTAGATTTTCTACGGTAAACAACGGCGGCGTAGTGTATTTCTCCCGTCGCAATCCATCTACGCGAGTAGGGGGCGTGAAACATTTAAATTAGGCGCGTTCCCGCGCGCGATCGATCTGCGCATGCTCCGTTCGCAAATTTCCCCGCCGTGCATTGCGCGAAATCACGTCGTGACGTCATTCGTTGTTTATGTAGCGTACTTTACGGGCGATCCACGTCCCGACGAGTTACGTAAACAAAAAACATTTTTAAATAAATTCGAAGCAGGAACGACGGCCATACTTAACATGGGCTACGTAAAGTTAGAGCAGCAAAAAGCTGCTCTAACATTACGTATAAAAAAATAGACGAAAACGATTGCGACGCCCGCTCGTATGTTCGTGAATCCCCGTAAAAACACATTTGCATATCCCGACGCATCAAAACGACGCGAACTCCTCCCAGCGGCCGCAAATAGATGGCAGCGTAGATCCGAAGGCTTACGAAGACGTAAGCCTCTCGGATCGAAGCCCGAAGCCGGCGTATCATGGTTTGAGGATTCAAACTAGTGATACGCCGCGCAAAATTTGAAATTACTCCTGTCTAACCCCAGTTAGACAGGCGTAATTGTTTTGTGAATCTGCCCCAAAGTGTTTCCCAGGACACTCTGGCCTCTGTGTGCCTATGCACAGTGTTTGCCCTGAATTTTTGTATCTGTTTCATGGAACAGCAAATTTTCCAACTTGGACACCTGTTCTGATGGCAACTCATTGAGAACTTTCATATGTCTGGTTTGATCATCTTGCCAATCCGTAAAGACGAGGGGACATCTTGGTGAAAGTCATCTATAGCAAAGTATCTTGTTATTTTTTCTAATATAATGATCTGTTATTAAATGTTATATACAGTTTAATTTTACCCATAAGTGCTTGTGTGATCTCTCTTTGCACATCTCGAAAAAACAAAACAAAATATAATTTTTTTTTTTACATGACCGTGATAAAACAGCAACAGTCTGAGAGAAGGTTTTCTCTCACTTTGCAGAGATTTCTTCTCACTTTCTGTTGTGCTTTCAGGACTAGAATCAAAATTAAATTTCCCCAAGGGACACAAGGAAAAAAGGGAAAAATATTACCATTCTGTAAGATATCCAAAAAATAATAATTAGGGAGCAATTACAAATCAACAAACATTGAGCAATTACTTTAATATGGAAAAGCAAGCATAACAAATTTAAACACTACTTTAAAAAATAATTTTCTTGTACATTTTACATTAATGACTCAAAATGCATTTACTGAATTTATTATATAGTTTTTATAAATAGACATGGATAATTAATAATATGTATCAGGTCCATGTTATATATATACCTTTGGGCAATTCCAGCACTGATACCCATAACCCAACCTTAATTCCAGGTCCCTTTCACATCTTCCTTTATCAGCACAAGAATGCATAAAACCTCAGAACAAAGGAAGAAAGCATGCAGATCTGGTGCAATAAACACACTTTATTAAAACATAAAACCACAGTAGTATTGCACTCACATGTCATCACAGGAAATAGCACTTTTATATAACCGGCATATGCAAGGGGGGGGGGGGTATGAGCAATTACTGGGGCCAGCAGATTATGCAAGATGTCACAGTCTTCTCCTCCACCTCCAGATTACTGTCAGGGAGAAAAAGGAGAATACACACTGTCTGCGCTGTTTTCTAAGCCAGAAGAGAGTCCTTCACAAAAACTCTACTTTTCTTCTGGGTTAACTGATAGCTCATGATCAGTTTATCAACTTCCTCTGAATGTCAATGTTGTAGAGAGGGATATCTAGGCATTGGTTAGGTCCCTAATGCCTCGTACATACGGCCAGACTTTCCGAGAAAAAAAGTCTGACTTTTTTTGTCAGAAGTCCGATGGACCTAAGATAGAGAACCTGTTCTCTATCTTTCCGTCTGACGTCTGACGGAGACTCACAGCAGACTTTTGCACGGTCAAAAGTTCAACTGTGTTTTTGAGGCATAATGCCCTTTACACACGATCTGTTCATCCGATGAAAACGGTCTGACCCATCTAGAATTCTTTAGGAATAAGCATCCTCTAATTAATAGAACTAAAGAGAGATAATTTCAGACGCAGGAAATGTGGTTGTTTAATAAGTACAAAAAACAAAAAAATTAACAGCTTTTGCACTCAAAATCAAACCATATAAGCAAAAGTAAGCACCATGTATCCTGTAAGCAAGACCAGGACAAAGGGTGGGCACAAGGATCAGCTGCCTTGGGCACTGTGGTATCATGTGAGGTGGGAGAGTGCCACAAGGAGATTGGGGGGAGGTGAGATTTGTGTTTTTGGGGGGTTTGGGGGACAGCAGGGGGTAAAAAAAAATTGTTCTAGGAGAGGATATTTAGGGGATGTGCTAGAAGTGGTGATTTAATTGGATTTGTGTTGGGGAGGTTATGTGTGAAAAGGATTTGTGCTAGGAGGGAGATTTAGGGTATATGTGCTAAAAGAGGTGATATGGTAGAGGGGAGAGGAAATGTGCTAGGAGGAGACATGTCTTGGGGGGAGGGGGTATTTGCACTAACAGGGATGATTGGGGGGTAATTGCACTAGGAGGGAAATTTGAGGGAGCGGGGGTGGGGGGGGGGTGGCGGGTTGTGCTAGGAAGGGGATTGGGGAATGGAATTTGTGCTGGGGTGATCTGGAGTAGGGGATATGTGTACTCGGAGCGGAAATATGAACGGTAGAGGATTTGTTCTAGGAGAGGTGACTATTTTTAGGGGGAATTTGTACTGAGGGGATTTGGGGGATGGGGCATCGATTTGTTCTGGGAGGGGGGATTTGTACTTGGGGTAAGCATACAGATTTGTACTCAATTTATTTTTTTGAGCGGGGCTACAGATCATTGTTTCTCAACTCCTGTCCTCAAGTACCCCCCAACAGATAATGTTTTTATGCTTTCCATTATTTTACACAGGTGATTTGATCAGTTTCACTTCTTTAGTAATTACCACAGTTGTTTCATCTGAGGGAAATCCTGAAAACTTGACCTGTTGGAGGTACTTGAGGACTGGGGTTGAGCAACCTTGCTTAAGATGACCTTGTTCTGGCACTGCCAGTAACTGTAAAAATATTCATTATGTATACTATAGATGATTTCTAATAAAGAGAGTTTTTTTTTATCTATATTAAACAGCTATACTCTTCCATATAGACAGCCTTTGCTCTTGTTTTACACTTTTTTTTCCTCATCTATTTTCCTGGATGCCTAAGTGTACTTTGAAATTTTCTAGTGTGAAAGATGAGGTTTCTATGTCTATACGATAACTGATTTCTAAAATAAGTTGTTTGTTTAAACAGATGGAAGATATTTCCTTTACAAAATATGTTTGCTAACTGACACATATTCCAAGCACTAATCTTAAATATATATAAAAAAAGTCTTTCTATATCATCGCTAATTAGCATATAACTGTTTCTTTAAAAGTATCTAACCCAGGAACCAAAAAATTATGTATTGCAGCTTACCAGCCCTTAAGATATGGTGACTGCATTTGTTTTCTTTTTTTAAGCTTCTTTCTTTTTTTTTCATCCCGAAATTATGCACATGACATATTTCCTGTGCACTGTGTAGTGTATCTAAGAAGGAAGCCATGTTAATCTCAATTACATAGGGGATTAGTAGTTTATAGTAGATGAAAGCTAAGGTTGCTTGTGTTTTCTCCTAACCTCTACCGCCACCACCGTCACTACTGTTCAGATTTTAGGAAACTGTCCCAGGATTTTGTCACAGTTCCAGCTTCCTCTGGATCTTCACTGTATGTCACAGGGGGAGGGGGGCTTGTTCCAGTACCTGGCTCCAGCTCTCTACAAACTCTGTGCGGTGGAGTGATCTCCTACCCAACAGAATTGTATTATCTTGGCAGGTGGAGGAGGGAGAGAGAGCAGCAGGGCAGTACCTAGACTTCTGAGCAGGATAAGTATTGCCCACTGATATCAATGTCTACCTCCACCCACCGCTGTGCACTAATGTTCCTCATCACCCCTATTGGCTACTATTGTTGCTCCCCACCATCTGCTAAGCACTATTGTTCTTCCCCACCACTACAATGGGGCACTATGGTTTCTCTCTCCACCCTGCACTGGTGGCTTTGGTTTGTTCTCACCACATCACCCGCTAGGCATTATTGCTCTTCTCAAATTTTCTGGGCACTAATGTTAACCCACTATCTGTTGGACACTATTGTTCCTCCTGACCGCTGATGGGCTCTACTGTCCCCCCACCTCCCACTATAGCTCCTCTTCATTAGGCATTCTAGTCCCCCCCAACTCTTGCTAGACCCTATTGCTCCCCAACCCTTGCTGGGCACTATTGTTATTCCCACTACTTGCTCAGTACATTTGTTACATATATCCCCCTCTAAGCACCAATGTGGCCCCTAACCCCACACTAAACATCAATGCCCCTCCACCATGCCCACATGAAACAAATGTGTCTTTTTTTTTTTCTTTAGTAGCCCTGAAGCCCTGTACACACAGGCCAGAATATTGTCTGGAAAAAACTATAGTTTTTTCCTGACGAGATTATTGGCAAGAATCTCTTGCCGCCTGAGTGTACAGACACTCCTTTCAAAAGAACCACGGTTCTTTTGGAAGGCAAAAACGTGTCGTCGCCGCCATCTTGCTGCACCCTACCTATGCCTAGGAAGCTACCGCGCATGAGTCAAAGTCATTTCGAGCATGCGCGGGTTTCCATGACGACAGGTAAGTATACACACTATCGGGTTCTCGGCAGGAAAACACTGCCGAGAATCATAAGAGAAAATAGACAACGTGTTCTCTATTTTTTTCGAGGAGATTTTATGCAGTTTCTTGACGAGAAACTTGAAAGCCTCGTACACACGCTCGGTTTACTCGGCCTGCAGTTTTATTGCTGGTTCTTGCCGAGAAAACCAAGCGTGTGTATGAGGTTTTAGAGTATTCTTCCTTCTACATCCACTAACCCCATGCAATTTTTCCACCCACTGACTACCAACACCTTGCTTTTAAAATTAGTTCTTATTTTACTACTTGACTGTCCAGGCCTTTTTCTTCTTAGATCCTCTTGAATACCAGAGCATTTTCTGGGGTATTTATGGCGATGTTTTAGTTCTGCACATAACATTTTCTAGGTTTTGTAGTTTGTCCTAATATATTATACATCATTTTAATAACCTCTTGCCTAATGTAAAAAGCATTTATGCAGTGGTGGGAAAAGTTTGCTTTGATGCCCAGCTGCAGCACATATGCACGTACAGTGCCTGCGACTGTGACATGTAACTGCTATGAGAGCCAATCACAACAGTCAAATGCTAGAGAAGCCACCCACAAAGCTTTCTGGCATTAAGAGCCCTTTCACACTGAGGCAGTGGGGGGGGGGGGGATAGCCTGGGCGCCGCTATTCAGGCAGGAGCAGAGGGCTTTTAACCCCTAGAAGGGGTTAAAAGTGCCTGTGTAACACCACTGAAGGAGCGCTTTGCAGGCGATTCGGCAGCGCTGCCCCATTCAATGGGCAAGGGCGGTGGAGGAGCGTGTGTATAACCGCTCGCAAACCGGCCAAACAAGATATTGCACTTGCATGGAATTTTTTCTAACGTCCTTAAAA
>JAJQKJ010000686.1:0-121849 GCA_029574335.1 Rana kukunoris | reverse complement strand
AAAACACATGTGCCTCGTTTGACCTGATTCCTATTACACAGAGGCGCACCATGCCACTAGTGATGACTCCAAGACCAAAGGGGTATCCATTTTGATTAGCAAAAATGCACCCTTTTGTCCTTCAGGAAAAGGTGATAGACCCCGAGGGTAGGTACATATTCTTAAAGGGCCTGTATAATAATGCACCTGTGACCCTGGCTAACGCCTACTTTCCCAACAAAGCCCATGTGTCCTTTTGCCAGCGGATGGTCCAGGAATTGCTGGGTTTCTCCTTGGGCTGCTTGATTTTAAGGGGGGGGGGGACTTCAACGTCCCTCTCAATCCACTGCTGGACACTTCCAACAGGAAGACTTGTATTACATATAGGACTCTTAGGCGTATTAAAACCTTACTCCAATCTCTGCAATTGATTGATGCCTGGAGGTTCCTTAATCCAGACGGACGAGACTTTACCTCCCCCCCCCCCTCATGATCGGCATTCGCGCATTGACTATCTTTTTGTTTCCCAACGGGATTTGACGAGGGTCACGGGGGCGCACATAGGCATACAGTCTTTTTCCGACCATGCCCCAATCTCGCTTGCCTTGGAAGATTTCACTACACCACCTAGATCTTCCACCTGGAGACTGAATGCGTCTCTTCTGACGGACCCCGACCTCCTGTCTGAACTAGATCTTCCACCTGGAGACTGAATGCGTCTCTTCTGACGGACCCCGACCTCCTGTCTGAACTGACCAAGTCCCTGGATGAATTTTTTCACCGTAATGCGACGGTGGACGCTGACCCTTTAGCGGTATGGGAGGCACATAAATGCACTATACGTGGTGAGCTGATGAGAATGGGGGCTCGTCGTAAAAGGGAAAGGGAAAAGACCATCCGAACCCTGACGGAGCGGATAAAGTTGTTGGAGACACTCCACAAACAGTCTTTGTCGATTCAGACGGCTGCGGAGTTACTGGAAAAGAGGAAGGACCTGCAACAGCTTTTTGATGCACGGTCGAAGAGGTTCCTTTTTTTTAGGAAACGGATCTACTATGAATCCGGCAATAAGTCAGGGAAATTTTTTGCCCGGGCTCTAAAAGAGCAAACGAATAAAAACTTTATTCACGGAATTCGACGGTGGGCTAGATGTCTCTACTGATGCGATTGCGGGACATTTTCACGATTTTTACACAAAGCTGTATAATCTGCAGACTCAACATAGACCGGCGGGAATGGACGGAGATAGGGCCCAAATAATCCGGGACTACCTAATAAACAGCGGCATACCCACCTTATCAGAGTCCAATATCGCTCTCTTGGAGAGCCCAATCACGTCGGAGGAAGTCGCTTCGGCCATCGCGCAACTAAAACCGGGGAAAAGTCCTGGGCCTGATGGCTTCACCTCCATCTATTACAAGACTTTTGCACAGTTGCTGGTGAACCGGCTCAGAGCCGCTCTGGACACCCTGTCTGATCCTAGAACGGTCACGCCCGATTTTCTCTCAGCTCACATCACGGTTCTGCATAAAGACGGAAAGGATCCTACTGACTGTTCCAGTTATCGCCCTATATCGCTTCTTAATCTTGACGCTAAGATACACGCAAAGGTATGGGCGACTAGGCTCAGTCCCATCCTCTCAGATCTGATAGGCCCAGATCAAGTGGGCTTCATGCCGGGACGCGAATCGAGGATAATGTAATCAAAGCCTTACTGCTTACGCAGGGCGGCACGAGGACCGGGAACATCGAGGGCCTTCTCCTGTCCACGGATGCGGAGAAGGCTTTGATCGTGTGGCGTGGTGATTACATGCTGGCCGTGTGCGCTAAGGTGGGCTTGGGCCCCCACATGATGGCCAGAATCTCAGCTTTGTACCAGTGTCCCTCGGCCAAATTAAAGATTAATGGCTCACTTTCGGATAGGGTACTGATTGCAAATGGCACACCAAGACAGGGTGCCCTCTGTCCCCCCTTCTGTTTATTCTGTCACTGGAACCTTTCATTAGATGGTCAGGAATAATACAGATATTCGGGCTTCCAGATTTCGGTAGGGAGTACAAGGTCGCCGCTTACGGCGGATGACCTCCTCTTTTTCTAACCAATCCTGTGATTCTCTGCCAGTCCTGATGACGGAGTTCGCTAAATACGGATATGTGTCTAATCTCAAAATTAACTACGCCAAATCGGAGGCCCTGAATGTTTCGCTATCAGACAAGGTTCTGTCCCAGGTGAGGGCGTCGTCCTCCTTCAGATGGGAAACAAAATCCTTAAAATACTTGGGGGTTCAGCTCACACCCAGCCTGGGGGACACATATGGACAAAACTTCCCACAGTTCCTTAAAAACGTTGAGACCGATCTGGAGAGATGCTTTACCTTTTTCATACTTTGCCCCTTAGGATTCCTAGGGTCTTCTTTTCCTCGCTGAAATCAATTCTATTGAAGTTCCTATGGAACTCAAAAAAACCTAGAATAAAATTTTCCCTATTACTGAAACCCAAGGACCGTGGGGGGATGGGTCTGCCTGACTTTGTGTTGTATTACAGGGCGGCCCACCTGACCAGGGTCATTGATTGGCACTGCCATGGTCCCTGGAAGGACTGGTGGCTCTGGAGGCAGATCTCTGCCCGCTTCCACTCAAATACTCCCCTTGGATCCCATGGGACAGTTGCCCACCCAGTCTTAGATCACACCCCATCACGGGATGCACCCTGGAGATCATTCATAAGCTGGCTAAAACGTCTTCAATTACCTCCCAACCGAGCCCCCTAACCCCTTTGAAGGACAATCCTGACTTTCTGCCAGGTCTAAATAACCCTAACTTCAGATTAGCTGACGAATCGCGGCCTCGCGGCCTCTCCTAGCGGGAGATTGCTTTGGAGAAGGGGTAGTGAAAGAATGGACCACGCTTAAAAGGGATCTGAATATTGCACGACTGCCCTTTTGGGCATATTTCCAATTACGGAGTGACTTAGGGGGGACACCAAGAAGGGCTGCATGCAGTAGACCCCCCACGGTCTTGGAGTCGATCTGTCTCGAGGGCTCACGCTGTGTAAAACCTACATCTCAGGCTTATGTCTGGTTACAAAATGTGGAACATGGGGCCAACGATGTGCTCAGAGCGAGATGGTCAAAGGAGTTATGTATGGAGATCACACCTAAACAATGGAGGTTCGCCTGTATCATGATACACAAATGTTCGATAAGCACTCCAATGCAAGAAACGGCTTACAAAATTATGACCCATTGGTATAATACCCTGGCCAAAATGCATGGTTGGAACCCACAAATCCCGGACTCCTGTTGGAGGTGCGGCAATGAAAAAGGATCACTGGTACATATCTGGTGGCAGTGTCCACACATCGCACAATACTGGGACAATGTTATTCGGCTTATTAAACAAATTACTGACACGAGCATCGCCCTAAACGTAGCTTCATGCTTACTTCATGTCACTAATACCTCTCTGAAGAGATATAAAAACTCTCTGACGAGACACCTATTGAACGCAGCAAAGTCTCTAGTAGCATTATATTGTAAATCTCAAAGGGTTCCATCCATTGCTGAATGGCTTAGGAGGGTCTCTGATGTTTATACCATGGAGGAGACACTGGCCCAATCAAATGATCAAGTGGAAAAACTCCATAAGATATGGCAGCCCTGGATACTTCAAGTATTCTTTTGCTTATCCGAACACTTAGGAGGCCCATTGGGAGTGTCGTGGGCCTGGACACGTTCACATCATAATGACTGTCACCCTGTTTCTTTTCTCTTTCTTCTTTCTAACATGCTCTTGTCTTTGTTCTTGATTCTAAATGTTAAAATTAGGAATGGCTGCTTGGAGGAAATAGTTGCTGGCCTACTATCTGGACTAGTCAAGTGGAGGTTGGTCTTGCTTTTCGGCATGCTCCACTTCCTGGTTAGCGAAGGTAAAGTTACACTGTTGCCGCGCAGCAGAGGCCGGATGAATCTTGTTTCTGTTTCTTCTTGCCGATGTTATTACAGTTGCAACTATGACTTGTACTTAATCACTGTTCAGTGTAAAGCTGTATTGCTTTCTGACTTATACTGTAATGCTTGTTTTTGATACAATAAACTTGGAATGTTAAAAAAAAAAAAAAATTGTGCAGCTTTCTCGGAAAGCCTGAGGCCTCTTAAAATTTACCAACCTGCTAACATTTAGCAGAACTTGCTACCACAGCCGCTCTTGCTCTCTGAGCAAGGCCACCTGCCACACTTATTTACAAGCAACCATGCCTATAGCCTACAGCAGTGAGACAGATCTAAGGAAAATATGATCATACCTTACCAAAGTCCGAACTCCCAAAGCTGTAAGATACACCAAAGCTGTTAGGAAAGCAGGAGTCCTTAAGGGGGTTCTGGCTGGTCATCTGTAGTCTTCGGTTGGACTTCAGTCTATACCTGTCAGATGTTAAGGTTTGGTCAGTCAATGTCCCCGCTGTCATCTTCCCTTGACATGCACATGGAGAGGTCCGTGTAACCATGTCATGCTGCCCAGGGAAATTCACAATCCTTATCTAAAAAGTAAATATACAAGGCAGTCAACAATATTAAAGTCCCTTCTAAATAATTCTAAATATTACCTCTACACAGATGTTTCCTACACTTTCTAAAATGGATTCTGTATAATCAAAATGGAGGTTGTCGTGTCAAATTATTATCTCACTGGCTCATGTAGCTGTATTAATACAGGCATATAAGCAGTGGTGACAGCTGCAAGTAGTTGATGAGCAGTAGGTAGATAGGTAAATACACAGTGGCATGAAGTTCAAGCATAAGGTATGCAAATCAAAACAGCATCCCATGAAATGTCTCACCATGGATGTAGCTAGATCTAATGGCTGCTGGACATGCTGCTTCAAAGCACATTGACCTTGTTTGTGAGCCTCCCAACTGCTGTAGGTATCAGGGCAGGACAAGACAATTGCTTCCAGTTTTCTAGAGTAATACAATGCACATTCATATGCCTCTCTACCTGGGGTAATGCAAGAAACGTCTTGCTGATGTACTTCTGCCACATGTGTTTGTGGCTAAGATACATTGACAATGTTCTGGTCATCTGGGGCTGTTGAATTGCAGTAATTTTATTTCTGAACTAGCTGAATACCCGGCGTTGCCTGGTCTTCCTATCTTAACCTTTTGGGGAGGAAAATCATAGTTATATAAATAAATGATAGGATTGCAGTTGGGATCAGGTATCGATTATGGGAACCGAGAATGAAAAACATTACAGACTTGTAAAAATTGGAAAAATATGTGATTCGGGAAGGTGAAATCCAGTTTCAATGCATCAAACGTTTTTAATGTGCCAGCAGAGAGTAATGGCAAGAGGTAGAAAATTCTGCTTTTACACCAAGCCTCCGAGTCTGGTACAATCAAGAATTATTGGAGTGTTTTATTATGCCAGATGGGAGAGTAATCGTTAGGTGTGGGTATGTCTAGTTTGAGGTCAGTCTCCATATCTTTCTATAGTGGTTTACGAGGGAGTTATGTCCCCTCCCCCAGGGGCAGACTGACCATAGGGCACTTCGGGCACAGACCGAGGGCCCATGACAGTGTCCCCTTCGATCTACCCGTCAATCACAACTAGCTGATGGGTAGATCGGGTCCCGAAGCGCTGCTTCCTGCTAAGATTGCAGTGTAAACAGACCTCTCGTGATGCGCTCCTCCAGCCGGCCCCTCTCCCCTTATGTCCACCCCAGGTGCTTGCATTTGTCATCACCTCGGACGGACGAGAAGAGAGGGGGGACGGCTTGGTTTGCAGCCAATAATGGAGTAACCTGGCTGCCCAGGGGTGATTTCTGAAGATTGTAAATGGTGCTTTAGAACCATGATCTGTGGGCTGCAGCACTGATCATTGTATTCTGACAGTGAAGGAGTCCTTCTGTCAGTACAAAGAGAAAGGGAAAAAAAAGAGCTCCTGGGCAAACAAGAATCAGAGGGACCCCTGAGCATGTCACCAGCCACCAGCAGATTCTGTCCTTGCATCAGGTGCCGCCAGCAGAGTCCCTCCTTACATCTGGTGTCCATAGCCTCAGTCCTTACATCAGTGTCCCAAGCAGAGATATAGTTACCCACCCCCAGGGGTCAAGTCCTGGGGAAAAAGAGTGTGGGATCTCCCACCCAAGATCCACTCCCCCACCAAAAAAAAAAAAAAAACTCATATGCATAATTACTAAACCACATTTTTTCCCCCCGATCCACTGTACCTTAGTAATCATTTGTTACTGCCTGCTTTCTGTATATGTATTTATCAGGTAGTGTGCGGGTATTCCGTCACTTCCTCGATGCCGCAATGTCTCCTGGAAGCTTTTGTCATCGTTCCCAGGAGACATTGCGGGGGTCTGCTACAAGTTATTGCGGGATTTAGAAAGAACTTTAAGCAAGTTTTTTAAATCCTACGATGCCCCCGACAGTGACTCGAGCTTGGCATCGCCGCTTAGTGAAGGATTGGCTCAGCTGCTCTAGTTCTGCAAAGGGAACTGCATTTCTGCTGTGAAAAAAGTTCAGGGACTCCATTCACACAGGACTTGAGCCCTTGTTACCCCCCCTGTACATAATTACCCCTTTCCCCCCTAGTAACCCCCCCTGTGCAATTAGTAACCCACCCCCCCCCCCCATACATAGTTACTACCCCCCTTTGTACAAACATCGCTGCAACATAGACATCCCCACATATGGCAGCTGCAGAGCAAAGCAAACTCCACTAAACACACAGCGCCACTGGTGGTGAGGGAAATGAATCGAGACAAGGGTCCCAAAATCAGGACTGTCCTGTGAAAAAGCGAGACTGTTGGCAACCATGACTTATGTGCACGAGACCTTCGATTTTTTTTATTCATTTTTACAATGATTTTATATTCACGTATCCCCCTCACATCCCTGTTGAAGGGTTCTTTAGACCTGATATTTCACCAAACAGACCCCTGAGGTCTCACATTTTGACAGCAAAAGTGATTAAGGGCAAAGTCCTTAATACTTTACTTCCAAAGCTTGAGCTACACAGAACAGTCTCACTGTTCATTCCCAAACTGAAGCATAGTTAACACTTTAATATGCTCTAGTTATAAATAAACAGCGAGTGATCATTCAAAAAAGAAAGGGGCTGGCAGATATGCCATGTTTAGGACCCCCATCCCGAAACAATCCCCTGCAGCAGCTGGCTAGGGAGAACAGGGGGAAGCTGGCAAACCTGCGGACTGGGTGGGTGGGGATATGTACACAAGGGGGCCTAGGCAGTGGAGGAGATCCTGTACAGGATGGGGTGATGCCACTTGCATACATGTAGCATTTTAGTGCACAGCACATGATACCAGTGACTTATATTGCGCCCCCCCTCCATGCTGTAAAATGCAGGTCACTTCAGTATGTGCAAAAGCCATGTAAATGATTATAGACACCACTTTTCTTCAGAAAATCAGTCAAATAGTGCTTTTTATTTTTCAAAAAGGGCCAGAGAATCTCATGCTGTACATTTTATGTAATCAAAAACACAAAAAGCATAGTTTTCCAGTTTGCAAACAACTTTTCTATCGTGCTTTGTGTCCCTAGTTCTTTTACAGATATACCATATGTTCTGCTTCTCCAATCTAAGCGCTGAAGTGTGCTCTCTATAAACGATCCAGTTGTGGCAAAATGGTTGTAACTTATAGTTTCAGTAAAATAGACAGTAACTCGATTCAAATGACATCGTGCAGATAGAACGCTTTGATCCAAAACTTGTGCAGATATTAACAGATTAACATCAGATAGGTCAAAACACAATAGTATGTCTACACAATAGTATGTCTACCTTCAGCAATTATATGTGCTCAAAACAAACTAAAGAGAAAAAAAAAAAAGGAGGATGGGACTAGCTATAGAGAGCAACTCCTAGCCATGGCGTGAGGAAGGAACAAAATGTAAAAGGCAAACAAGCAATGCATTTGTAAAATCTACATTTGGACTTCTTGCCATATATGTTTTCCTAACCGTTATGTTCAGTGGCCACAAACGCTGGTATACTGCTGAGGACAACAAAGATTGAAATATCTTTATGTAAAAATATTTACACTGAGAAAACATTTTTGATAGACGTTATCCACATGTATCCTTAGTCTGCAATGATATCACATATAGAAAGTAGATTCAAAGCATTGAAAAAAGTCAGAAAACAGATCTATCACTATCGCCATTAAATGGAGACACTGGGGCTGATTTACTAATGAAGCTGCGCTGCGCCGGTACATGCCTTAATTAGTGCGCTGGATGAAGCCCTAATTAGGCGCATGAACCGGCGGCAGCAGCAGCGCGATGTGATTGATAAGTAAAGCCGCCGCCGAACTCCCTGTATAAGTCTATGGGGGAAATCTTAATTGTGAATTTTAAAGGCTAATCTGCAAGTTTTGTCCTAAAAAGTGTTTGGGGACCTCAGTCCTGCCCCAGGGGACATGTACCAATGCTTTTTTTATTTTTTAAAACGGCCGTTTTTTCGGGAGCAGTGATTTTAATAATGCTAAAAGTGCAATAATAAAAGTGTAATTTTTCTTTAAATTTCGTATCATGGGGGGCTCTAATGTCAGCATGTGAAAAAGCGCATGTTTCCCGTGGTTAGAACTGTCTCTGCACAAAATGACATTTTTCAAAGCAAAAAAGCCATTTAAAACTGACTCGCGGCTATAATGAATTGTCGGCTCCCGGCAATTGCAGGAGAATTCATTCATTAAAAAAACGGAAAAAAAAGCGTGGGGGTCCCCCCAAATTCAATAACCAGACCCTTTAGGTCTGGTATGGATATTAAGGGGAACCCCGCCGTCAATTTAAAAAAAAAAATGACGTGGGGTTCCCCCCAAATATCCATAACCAGACCCTTCAGGTCTGGTGTGGAATTTAAGGGGAACTCCACTCCAAATTAAAAAAAAATGGCGTGGAGTCCCCCCTAAAATCCACACCAGACCCCTTATCTGAGCACGTTGACCTGGCCGGCCGCAGAAAAGAGGGGGGGACAGAGCGCGGCCCCCCCTCTCCTGAACCGCACCAGGCCACATGCCCTCAACATTGGGAGGGTGTTTTGGGGTGCCCCCCAAAACACCTTGTCCCCATGTTGATGAGGACAAGGGTCTCTTCCCCACAACCCTTGCCCGGTGGTTGTGGGGGTCTGCGGGCAGGAGGCTTATCGAAATCTAGAAGACCCCTTTAACAAAGGGGCCCCCCAGATCCCGACCCCCCCTGTGTGAAATGGTAATGGGGTACCTTGTACCTCTACCATTTCACGAGAAAAAAAATGTAAAGGGTTAAAAACGACAAGAGCCGTTTTTTGACAAGTCCTTTATTATCTTCTTCTTTTCTTCTTTCCTTCGGGTTTCTTCCTTCTTCTTCTTCCTCTGCTTCTGTCTTGGGTCTTCTATTCCCGCATCTTGCCCGGCGTGTTCTTCCATCTTCTGCTCCTCCCGCTGTCCTTCTCGTCCGCATCTACTCCTTCTTCTTCTTCGCCGGAGGCGCCGCTTCCAATTGAAATCCCCGCTGTCTGCCGGACCACGCCCCCCTCTGACGCCACGGGCAAGCTCTTAGGAGTGTGCTGCAAGTGCGTCAGAGGGGGGCGTGGTCACAAGTCAGAGGGCGGGCAATTCAATTTGAAGCTTGTGCGCGGCTTTTTATTTGCCGGAGTCGCCGCTTCCAATTGAATTGCCCGCTTTCTGGAACATGTGACCACGCCCCCCTCTGACGCACAGGCACCACACGGGGACTTTCCTAAGAGCTTGCCCGTGGCGTCAGAGGGGGGGCGTGGTCCGGCAGACAGCGGGGATTTCAATTGGAAGCGGCGCCTCCGGTGAAGAAGAACAAGAAGAAGATGCGGACGAGAAGGACAGCGGGAGGAGCAGAAGATGGAAGAACACGCCGGGCAAGATGCGGGAATAGAAGACCCAAGACAGAAGCAGAGGAAGAAGAAGAAGGAAGAAACCCAAAGGAAAGAAGAAAGAAGATAATAAAGGACTTGTCAAAAACCGGCTCTTGTTGTTTTTAATCCTTTACATTTTTTTTTCTCGTGAAATGGTAGAGGTACAAGGTACCCCATTACCATTTCACACAGGGGGGGGGGGCGGGATCTGGGGGGCCCCTTTGTTAAAGGGGTCTTCCAGATTTCGATAAGCCTCCTGCCCGCAGACCCCCACAACCACCGGGCAAGGGTTGTGGGGAAGAGACCCTTGTCCTCATCAACATGGGGACAAGGTGTTTTGGGGGGCACCCCAAAACACCCTCCCAATGTTGAGGGCATGTGGCCTGGTGCGGTTCAGGAGAGGGGGGGCCGCGCTCTGTCCCCCCCTCTTTTCTGCGGCCGGCCAGGTCAACGTGCTCGGATAAGGGGTCTGGTGTGGATTTTAGGGGGGACTCCACGCCATTTTTTTTTAATTTGGGGTGAAGTTCCCCTCAAATTCCACACCAGACCTGAAGGGTCTGGTTATGGATATTTGGGGGGAACCCCACATAATTTTTTTTTTAAATTGACGGCGGGGTTCCCCTTAATATCCATACCAGACCTAAAGGGTCTGGTTATTGAATTTGGGGGGACCCCCACGCTTTTTTTGTTAGGGTTTTTTATGAATGAATTCTCCTGCAATTGCCGGGAGCTGACAATTCATTATAGCCGCGAGTCAGTTTTAAATGGCTTTTTTTTTTTTTTTACAGAATGTCATTTTGTGCAAAGACATATTTCTAACCACAGGAAAAGTGCGCTTTTTCACATGCTGACATTCCCCCCCCCCCCCCCATGGTACGAATTTTAAAATAATTATTCAAATGACGTGGGGTTCTATCCAAATTCCATTACAGGCCCTTCAGGTCTGATATGAATATTAAGGGGAACCCCGCCGTCATTTGTTTTTAAAAAATGACGTGGGGGTTCCCCCCAAATATCCATAACCAGACCCTTCAGGTCTGGTGTGGAATTTAAGGGGAACTCCACCCCAAATTAAAAAAAAAATGGCGTGGAGTCCCCCCTAAAATCCACACCAGACCCCTTATCCGAGCACGTTGACCTGGCCGGCCGCAGAAAAGAGGGGGGGACAGAGCGCGCCCCCCCCCCCCTCTCCTGAACCGCACCAGGCCACGTGCCCTCAACAATGGGAGGGTGTTTTGGGGTGCCCCCCAAAACACCTTGTCCCCATGTTGATGAGGACAAGGGTCTCTTCCCCACAACCCTTGCCCGGTGGTTGTGGGGGTCTGCGGGCAGGAGGCTTATCGAAATCTGGAAGACCCCTTTAACAAAGGGGCCCCCCAGATCCCGACCTCCCCCCTGTGTGAAATGGTAATGGGGTACCTTGTACCTCTACCATTTCACGAGAAAAAAAAAATGTAAAGGGTTAAAAACGACAAGAGCTGGTTTTTGACAAGTCCTTTATTATCTTCTTTCTTCTTTCCTTCGGGTTTCTTCCTTCTTCTTCTTCTTCCTCTGCTTCTGTCTTGGGTCTTCTATTCCCGCATCTTGCCCGGCGTGTTCTTCCATCTTCTTCTCCTTCCGCTGTCCTTCTCGTCCGCATCTTCTTCTTGTTCTTCTTCGCCGGAGGCGCCGCTTCCAATTGAAATCCCCGCTGTCTGCCGGACCACGCCCCCCTCTGACGCCACGGGCAAGCTCTTAGGAAAGTCCCCGTGTGGTGCCTGTGCGTCAGAGGGGGGCGTGGTCACATGTTCCAGAAAGCGGGCAATTCAATTGGAAGCGGCGACTCCGGCAAAGAAAAAGCCGCGCACAAGCTTCAAATTGAATTGCCCGCCCTCTGACTTGTGACCACGCCCCCCTCTGACGCACTTGCAACACACTCCTAAGAGCTTGCCCGTGGCGTCAGAGGGGGGCGTGGTCCGGCAGACAGCGGTGATTTCAATTGGAAGAGGCGCCTCCGGCGAAGAAGAAGGAGAAGATGCGGACGAGAAGGACAGCGGGAGGAGCAGAAGATGGAAGAACACGCCGGGCAAGATGCGGGAATAGAAGACCCAAGACAGAAGCAGAGGAAGAAGAAGAAGGAAGAAACCCGAAGGAAAGAAGAAAGAAGATAATAAAGGACTTCTCAAAAACCGGCTCTTGTCGTTTTTAACCCTTTACATTTTTTTTTCTCATGAAATGGTAGAGGTACAAGGTACCCCATTACCATTTTTACACAGGGGGGGGTCGGGATCTGGGGGGCCCCTTTGTTAAAGAGGTCTTCCAGATTTCGATAAGCCCCCTGCCCGCAGACCCCCACAACCACCGGGCAAGGGTTGTGGGGAAGAGACCCTTGTCCTCATCAACATGGGGACAAGGTGTTTTGGGGGGCACCCCAAAACACCCTCCCAATGTTGAGGGCATGTGGCCTGGTGCGGTTCAGGAGAGGGGGGGGGGCACGCTCTGTCCCCCCCTCTTTTCTGCGGCCGACCAGGTCAACGTGCTCGGATAAGGGGTCTGGTGTGGATTTTAGGGGGGACTCCACGCCATTTTTTTTTAATTTGGGGTGGAGTTCCCCTTAAATTCCACACCAGACCTGAAGGGTCTGGTTATGGATATTTGGGGGGAACCCCACGTCATTTTTTTTAAAAATTGACGGCAGGGTTCCCCTTAATATCCATACCAGACCTAAAGGGTCTGGTTATTGAATTTGGGGGGACCCCCACGCTTTTTTTTTGGTGTTTTTAATGAATGAATTCTCCTGCAATTGCCGGGAGCCGACAATTCATTATTGCCGCGAGTCAGTTTTAAACAACTTTCTTCCTTCAGAATGTCATTTTTCACATGCTGACATTACACCCAGGGCCGCCATCAGGGGGGTACAGGCAGTACACCTGCAGGGCCGCCATTAGGGGGGTACAGGCATTACACCTGTAAGGGGCCCGGGGGTCCCCAGGGGCCCGGATGGGAACCACCCTAAAAAAAAAAAAAAAAATGTTTTTTTTTTTTTTTTTTTTTTTATGGGTCCGAAGGTCCCCAGGGGCCCGGAGGCCACTAAGGGCCCCATATGGCAAGCCCTTTTTTTTATCAAAAAATATATATATTTAAAAAAATATATATTTTTTTTTTATATATTTTTCTTTTATTTTTTAATTAAAGGGCCAATTTTTGTTGTTTTATTTTTTAGAGGTCCGGAGGTCCACAGGGACCTGTAGATCTCCAGGGCCCCAGATGACAACCCCCCTTTTTTTCTAAAATATTTTTTTTTTTTTTATAATTTTTTATTTCCTTTATTTTCATATTATATATATATATATATATATATATATATATATATATATTATTATGAAAGGGCCCAGAGATCCCCAGGGCCCCATGTGTCAAACCCCCTTTTTTTATAATTGTTTATTTTTTTTATTTTTTTATACATATTTTTATTATATATTTTTTTTTTATTAAAGGGCCCAGAGGTCCCCAGGGCCCTGGAAGGCAACTCCCTTGTTTTTTTATTTTTTTATATAAATGTTATATTTAAAAAAAATATATATATATATTTTCTCTCTTTTTTCTTTTTATTTTATAAAGGGCACAGAGGTCCCCAGGGCCCCGGATGGCTACCCCCCCTTTTTTATATTTTTCTTAATTTCTTCTTTTTGTAAAGGGCCCCCCCGCTTCTCAATTTGCGGCAGCACCCCCCCCCCCCCGATTCTCAATTTCATGCGGCAGCACCCCCCCCCCCCGGCTCTCTGCTCCAGGGGGCCCATGCCTGAAGCTGTGTAAGGGGCCCCAAAATTCCTGATGGCGGCCCTGTACACCTGTAAGGGGCCCGGGGGTCCGGAGGTGCCCAGATGCCTGGAGGCCCCCCAGCGCCCCAGATGGTAACCCCCCTCTTTTTTTTTTTTGTATATATATTTTTTAGTTGGTTTTTGTAGGATTTTTTATTAAAGGGCCAATTTTTGGAATTAAATTTTTTTTAGCAGTCCGGAGGTCCCCAGGGGCCCAGAGGCCCCCAGGGCCCCGGGTGGCAACCCCCCATATTTTTTGTTATTAAAGGGCCAATGTTTTGTTTTAGGGGTCTGGAGGTCCCCAGTGGCCCGGAGATCCCCAGGGCTCCAGATGACAACCCCCCCCCCCCCCCCCTTTAAAAAAAAAAAAAAAAAAAAAAACATCTCATGCTTTCAGCTGCGATCATGTTCGTTCAGCACAGTAGTGTAGTGTGTAGCATGTTCACCTAGCAGCAAAAGGGTTGCTGGTTCGAATCCCGCCCGTGACACTATCTGCCTGGAGTTTGCATGTTTTCCCTGTGCGGGTTTCCTCCCACAATCTAAAAACATGCTATAAATTGGATCCTGTCTAAATAAGCCCTAATATGCAGTAGGATATTTAGGTTTTGTGCTTCCCTAGGCCTGACCAAATTTTGGCACCCCCTAATAGAAAAATGACCCACCCTTCCTGTCAAGGCCACACCCTGTTTTTTTATGACCCACCCAGGAATTTTCAGGGGACACACACAAGTTCTGTGGGGGGGGGGGGGGGGGCCTTAATTTGCCTAGTTTTTCGATCACTTCCTGTTTGGCTATGGGGCAGGAAGTGAAGGCCAATCTCCCCAAACGGACAGGGATAATACAAAATAAACTGACAGAGCTTCTAACCCCCCCCCCCCCCCCAACTCTATCCAAAATGAAAGAAATCAAAAAAATAAAAGTGATGATTATAGTTCCAGTTTAACCCCAAATTTCAGATCATTTTATTGAGAGGCTTAAGAAAATATAACCATGCCAATAGGCCAGGATCCAGCGTTGCTAATATGTATGAATGTGTGTTAGGGACCCCCACAAACACCACCCAATGTTAAATCAACAATTTTCTTGTTTGTTTTGGGGATGCCTGCACCCCTGATAGGGTAAAGACACCTCACAAATGTTGTCACTTTCTACTTAATTCATTCACTTCCTGTCACATAGCCAAACAGGAAGTGAGGAAAACACCTGAGTAATGTTTTGTTGGGGACACAGATCAATATAAATAGTTTCCCATTTTGGAAATTGCATTTTGCTGTGTACACCCCCCCTCACCCCCCCTCCCTCGTGTCCTACCCCCTAGTCCCCCCCCCCTCGTAGGTCCCGTCCCCCCCCTGCCCCTTCTTCCTCTTCCCACCCGGCCAGGTCTGGTCCCCCCCGTCCCCCCTCCTGTCTCTGGCCCCCCTCCTGTCTCTCCCATCCCCCCCATTCTGGGCCCGGAGTCTCCTCTGGACCTGTGGCCGTGGAGATGGGGGCTGCTCGGGCCTCCTCTAAAAGGGAGTTTTCGAGCAGCGGGTCCGAGGGGGGGGGGAGGCGTTGTCACCTCGGAGAAATGGCAGGAGTGGGAGCAGGTGAGACGGAGAAAAAAGAAGGGGAGGGCTGCAAAATCCAGGGGCGGGAAGTCCCCAGTGAGGGGTGGGGTTCCTCCAGGGGCACAAAGTGGGGTGTCACATCACATCACTGTCACATGGGTTAAGGTCACATGTTGGCATAACCACGCCCACGCCCTATGCCAATATAAGTCCCTGCCCGCCGCTCAGAAGGCATTTCAGCGCCGGACCTCGCCGTGTCAACATCGAATGGAAGAAGAAGCCCGCGAGTGTCACCCCGCGGCGGAAGAGAGCGACGAGAAGCCCTGGCCCCAGGAGGAGCCAGGCAGAAGCCGGCGAAGAAATCCGGAGTGGGATGTGCGACCCTCGCTCCGGTCGAAGACGTCGGAAGCCCGCTGCCCTCCCTCCATAAGCAGGAGCTTCGTGGTGAAGGGGGCAGCGGCAGAAGACGGCGACACAGCGACGAGAAGCCCTGGCCCCCGCGGAAGAGCCAGGCAGAAGAGGCTATCGAGAGCCCCCCCCCCCCGGCAGAAAACTACGAAGCCCGCGGCCCTCCCCCATAGGCAGGAAGCTTTATGGTGAAGGGGGCCGCGGCGGAAGACGCCTAGAAAACCGGGGTGAGATGTGCGACCCTCCCCCCGGAGAAAACTTCGAAGCCCGCTGCCCTCATCAAACAAGCACGGAGCTTCGTGGTGAAGGGGGCCGCGGCGGAAGACAGCGGCGGCGAAGACCGGGGTGGGTTGGTGGAAGACCCCCGGAGCTGGCTAATAAATTATTTTATTCTTGTGTGGTTTATTTGTGTTAACACTTTTCCCACCAGGTGAATGGGTAGGGGTACCATGTACCCCATACTCATTCACATAGGGTGGGGGGCCAGAATCTGGGGGCCGCCTTATTAAAGTGGCTCTCAGATTCTGATTGGCTCCCGCCCGCATACCCCGACAACCAATGGCCAGGGTTGTCGGGAAGAGGCTCTTGTCCCTATTGACATGGGGACAAGAGTGCTTTGGGGTGGGGGGGCAGTGCCCCCCTCCCTCAAAGCACACACTCCCCCATGTCGAGGGCATGTGGTCTGGTACGGCTCAGGAGGGGGGGGGCGCTCGCTCGTCCCCACCCCCATTCCTGACAATTCATTATAGCCGCGAGTCAGTTTTAAACTGCTTTTTTTTTTTTTTTTACAGAATGTCATTTTGTGCAAAGACATATTTCTAACCACAGGAAAAGTGCGCTTTTTCACATGCTGACATTCCCCCCCCCCCCATGGTACAAATTTTAAAATAATTATTCAAATGACGTGGGGTTCTATCCAAATTCCATTACAGGCCCTTCAGGTCTGATATGAATATTAAGGGGAACCCCGCCGTCATTTGTTTTTAAAAAATGACGTGGGGGTTCCCCCTAAAATCCACACCAGACCCCTTATCCGAGCACATTGACCTGGCCGGCCGCAGAAAAGAGGGGGGGACAGAGCGCGCCCCCCCCCTCTCCTGAACCGCACCAGGCCACGTGCCCTCAACATTGGGAGGGTGTTTTGGGGTGCCCCCCAAAACACCTTGTCCCCATGTTGATGAGGACAAGGGTCTCTTCCCCACAACCCTTGCCCGGTGGTTGTGGGGGTCTGCGGGCAGGAGGCTTATCGAAATCTGGAAGACCCCTTTAACAAAGGGGCCCCCCAGATCCCGACCTCCCCCCTGTGTGAAATGGTAATGGGGTACCTTGTACCTCTACCATTTCACGAGAAAAAAAAAATGTAAAGGGTTAAAAAC
This sequence comes from Rana kukunoris, assembly GCA_029574335.1. Taxonomy (NCBI): domain Eukaryota; kingdom Metazoa; phylum Chordata; class Amphibia; order Anura; family Ranidae; genus Rana; species Rana kukunoris. Next base: position 104,843 of record JAJQKJ010000686.1, on the reverse strand, counting down.
GACAAGAGCCGGTTTTTGACAAGTCCTTTATTATCTTCTTTCTTCTTTCCTTCGGGTTTCTTCCTTCTTCTTCTTCTTCCTCTGCTTCTGTCTTGGGTCTTCTATTCCCGCATCTTGCCCGGCGTGTTCTTCCATCTTCTTCTCCTTCCGCTGTCCTTCTCGTCCGCATCTTCTTCTTGTTCTTCTTCGCCGGAGGCGCCGCTTCCAATTGAAATCCCCGCTGTCTGCCGGACCACGCCCCCCTCTGACGCCACGGGCAAGCTCTTAGGAAAGTCCCCGTGTGGTGCCTGTGCGTCAGAGGGGGGCGTGGTCACATGTTCCAGAAAGCGGGCAATTCAATTGGAAGCGGCGACTCCGGCAAAGAAAAAGCCGCGCACAAGCTTCAAATTGAATTGCCCGCCCTCTGACTTGTGACCACGCCCCCCTCTGACGCACTTGCAACACACTCCTAAGAGCTTGCCCGTGGCGTCAGAGGGGGGCGTGGTCCGGCAGACAGCGGGGATTTCAATTGGAAGCGGCGCCTCCAGCGAAGAAGAAGAAGGAGAAGATGCGGACGAGAAGGACAGCGGGAGGAGCAGAAGATGGAAGAACACGCCGGGCAAGATGCGGGAATAGAAGACCCAAGACAGAAGCAGAGGAAGAAGAAGAAGGAAGAAACCCGAAGGAAAGAAGAAAGAAGATAATAAAGGACTTCTCAAAAACCGGCTCTTGTCGTTTTTAACCCTTTACATTTTTTTTTCTCGTGAAATGGTAGAGGTACAAGGTACCCCATTACCATTTCACACAGGGGGGGGTCGGGATCTGGGGGGCCCCTTTGTTAAAGGGGTCTTCCAGATTTCGATAAGCCCCCTGCCCGCAGACCCCCACAACCACCGGGCAAGGGTTGTGGGGAAGAGACCCTTGTCCTCATCAACATGGGGACAAGGTGTTTTGGGGGGCACCCCAAAACACCCTCCCAATGTTGAGGGCATGTGGCCTGGTGCGGTTCAGGAGAGGGGGGGGGCACGCTCTGTCCCCCCCTCTTTTCTGCGGCCGACCAGGTCAACGTGCTCGGATAAGGGGTCTGGTGTGGATTTTAGGGGGGACTCCATGCCATTTTTTTTTAATTTGGGGTGGAGTTCCCCTTAAATTCCACACCAGACCTGAAGGGTCTGGTTATGGATATTTGGGGGGAACCCCACGTCATTTTTTTTAAAAATTGACGGCAGGGTTCCCCTTAATATCCATACCAGACCTAAAGGGTCTGGTTATTGAATTTGGGGGGACCCCCACGCTTTTTTTTTTGGTGTTTTTAATGAATGAATTCTCCTGCAATTGCCGGGAGCCGACAATTCATTATTGCCGCGAGTCAGTTTTAAACAACTTTCTTCCTTCAGAATGTCATTTTTCACATGCTGACATTACACCCAGGGCCGCCATCAGGGGGGTACAGGCAGTACACCTGCAGGGCCGCCATTAGGGGGGTACAGGCATTACACCTGTAAGGGGCCTGGGGGTCCCCAGGGGCCCGGATGGGAACCACCCTAAAAAAAAAAAAAAAATGTTTTTTTTTTTTTTTTTTTTTTTTTATGGGTCCGAAGGTCCCCAGGGGCCCGGAGGCCACTAAGGGCCCCAGATGGCAAGCCCTTTTTTTTATCAAAAAATATATATATTTAAAAAAATATATATATTTTTTTTATTTATTTTTCTTTTATTTTTTAATTAAAGGGCCAATTTTTGTTGTTTTATTTTTTAGAGGTCCGGAGGTCCACAGGGACCTGTAGATCTCCAGGGCCCCAGATGACAACCCCCCTTTTTTTCTAAAATAAATTTTTTTTTTATAATTTTTTATTTCCTTTATTTTCATATTATATATATATATATATATATATATATATATATATATATATATATATATATATATATATATATATATATATATATATATATATATTATGAAAGGGCCCAGAGATCCCCAGGGCCCCATGTGTCAAACCCCCTTTTTTTATAATTGTTTATTTTTTTTATTTTTTTATACATTTTTTTATTATATATTTTTTTTTATTAAAGGGCCCAGAGGTCCCCAGGGCCCTGGAAGGCAACCCCCTTGTTTTTTTATTTTTTTATATAAATGTTATATTTTAAAAAAAAATATATATATATTTTCTCTCTTTTTTCTTTTTATTTTATAAAGGGCACAGAGGTCCCCAGGGCCCCGGATGGCTACCCCCCCTTTTTTATATTTTTCTTCATTTCTTCTTTTTGTAAAGGGCCCCCCCGCTTCTCAATTTGCGGCAGCACCCCCCCCCCCCGATTCTCAATTTCATGCGGCAGCACCCCCCCCCCGGTTCTCTGCTCCAGGGGGCCCATGCCTGAAGCTGTGTAAGGGGCCCCAAAATTCCTGATGGCGGCCCTGTACACCTGTAAGGGGCCCGGGGGTCCGGAGGTGCCCAGATGCCTGGAGGCCCCCCAGCGCCCCAGATGGTAACCCCCCTCTTTTTTTTTTTGTATATATATTTTTTAGTTGGTTTTTGTAGGATTTTTTATTAAAGGGCCAATTTTTGGAATTTAATTTTTTTTAGCAGTCCGGAGGTCCCCAGGGGCCCAGAGGCCCCCAGGGCCCCGGGTGGCAACCCCCCATATTTTTTGTTATTAAAGGGCCAATGTTTTGTTTTAGGGGTCTGGAGGTCCCCAGTGGCCCGGAGATCCCCAGGGCTCCAGATGACAACCCCCCCCCCCCCCTTTAAGAAAAATAAAAATAAAAAATTAAATATTTTTATATATTTTTTGGTTATTTTTTTAACATATATATATATATATATAATATAATTATGAAAGCTCCCAGAGGGCCCCAGATGACAACCTTTTTGCTTATAAAAATGTTATAAACATTTTCCCCAGGTTTTTTATTTTTTTCTTTAATTTCTTTTTTAAAGTGTATTTTGTGCGTGAAGTCGAGAGAGAGGAGCTGGACTTGCAATCGCCATCCTTCTCCATGCCCCCGGTGGCAATGGCGGGTGTGAGGGGGGCCCTCCCACTCACCCCACCTGCTACACTTGGGAGCCCGATGGGACAGAGGGACTCCCCCTATGAGGGAGTGTAGCCCACCCAGCCAGCCCTGTAGGTCCTTCGCCTCTCTTTATTTTAGGAGACCTCATGGCCAAAGTGCGTTCGTGTGCGTGCAAGTGTGGTGTTTTTTTTTTGGGGGGGGGGGCGTACTAAGCACAGGCGTACCTTGCATAGCACACCCACCGGGAGCCGGGCTGAGACCACCAAACTCAATTCACATGTAGCCGAGACCGGGATCCGAACCCTTGGCTGCAGAGGTAAACGGCTTGTCAGCACAGTGCCATTCACGTTGAGCCACCGCAGCTCCCACCCCATGTTATTTTTTTTTAGATTTTTGGTAGTTATTTTTTATTAAAGGGCCCAGAGCTCCCAAGGCAACCCCCTTTTTTATTATTTTATATATATATATATATATATATTTTTTAATTTATTTTTCATTAAAGGGCCCAGAGGTTTATTTTTATTAAAGGGCCCAGTGGTCCCCAGGGCCCCCGGATGGCTACCACCCTTTTTTAATATATATTTTTCTATATGTATTTTTTTGTAAAGGAACCCCCCGCTTATCAAATTGCGGCAGCCCCCCCCCTTCTCAATATCAGGCGGCAGCACCCCCCCCCCTGTTCTCTGCTCCAGGGGGCCCATGCCTGAAGCTGTGTAAGGGGCCCCATAATTCCTGATGGCGGCCCTAATTGCCCCCCCCCCCATGGTACGAAATTTCAAGGAATTTTTCACTTTTATTGTTGCACTTTAACCACTTCCATACCGCGCCTATTCTGGCACTTCTCTCCTTCATGTAACAATTATATTTTCTTCCTTGAAAATTACTCAGGACCCCCAAACATTATATATATTTTATTAACAAACACCCTAGGGAATAAAGTGGCGGCCATTTTTTCGTACACATTTCCAACAGTATTTGCGCCCAAATTTTTCAAACGTTTTTTTTTTTTTTTGGCTTTCAAAAGAAAACATGTTTCATGAATGACAAAATAAGAAAGCAGTAAAGCTAGCCCAATTTTTAGGGATAAGGTAAAAGATGATGTTACACCGAGTAAATAGATACCTAACTTGTCACGCTTTCATATTGCGAACACTCATGGAATGGCGCTAAACTTCGTTATTAAAAATCTCCATAGGCAACGCTTGACTTTTTTTCTCAGGTTACCACTTTTGAGTTACAGAGGAGGTCTAGTGCTAAAATTATTGCTCTCACTCTAACGCACGCTATGATACCTCACATGTGGGGTTTGAAGGATGTTTACATATGTGGGTGGGACTTGCATGCGTGTTCGCTTCTGAGTGCGAGCTACTAGGGACAGGAGCATTTAAATTCCTTTTTTATTTTATTTTTTAACTTAATATTTTCATTTTTGCACTTGTTTGTCCCTTTTTTTGTATTATTTTTCACTTTTCTTCCTATTACAAGGAATGTAAACATCCCTTGTAATAGGACTAGTGTGTGACAGGTCCTCTTTATAGAGAAAGGCGGGGTCAATTAGACCCCACATCTGTCCTCCAGGCTGGAAAGCATGGAATTGGTAAAAAAAAAAAAAAACATCTCATGCTTTCAGCTGCGATCATGTTCGTTCAGCACAGTAGTGTAGTGTGTAGCATGTTCACCTAGCAGCAAAAGGGTTGCTGGTTCGAATCCCGCCCGTGACACTATCTGCCTGGAGTTTGCATGTTCTCCCTGTGCGAGTTTCCTCCCACAATCTAAAAACATGCTATAAATTGGATCCTGTCTAAATAAGCCCTAATATGCAGTAGGATATTTAGGTTTTGTGCTTCCCTAGGCCTGACCAAATTTTGGCACCCCCTAATAGAAAAATGACCCACCCTTCCTGTCAAGGCCACACCCTGTTTTTTTATGACCCACCCAGGAATTTTTAGGGGACACACACAAGTTCTGTGGGGGGGGGGGGGGCCTTAATTTGCCTAGTTTTTCGATCACTTCCTGTTTGGCTATGGGGCAGGAAGTGAAGGCCAATCTCCCCAAACGGACAGGGATAATACAAAATAAACTGACAGAGCTTCTAACCCCCCCCCCCCCCAACTCTATCCAAAATGAAAGAAATCAAAAAAATAGTTCCAGTTTAACCCCAAATTTCAGATCATTTTATTGAGAGGCTTAAGAAAATATAACCATGCCAATAGGCCAGGATCCAGCGTTGCTAATATGTATGAATGTGTGTTAGGGACCCCCACAAACACCACCCAATGTTAAATCAACAATTTTCTTGTTTGTTTTGGGGATGCCTGCACCCCTGATACGGTAAAGACACCTCACAAATGTTGTCACTTTCTACTTAATTCATTCACTTCCTGTCACATAGCCAAACAGGAAGTGAGGGAAACACCTGAGTAATGTTTTGTTGGGGACACAGATCAATATAAATAGTTTCCCATTTTGGAAATTGCATTTTGCTGTGTACACCCCCCCTCACCCCCCCCTCCCTCGTGTCCTACCCCCTAGTCCCCCCCCCTCGTAGGTCCCGTCCCCCCCTGCCCCTTCTTCCTCTTCCCACCCGGCCAGGTCTGGTCCCCCCCGTCCCCCCTCCTGTCTCTGGCCCCCCTCCTGTCTCTCCCATCCCCCCCATTCTGGGCCCGGAGTCTCCTCTGGACCTGTGGCCGTGGAGATGGGGGCTGCTCGGGCCTCCTCTAAAAGGGAGTTTTCGAGCAGCGGGTCCGAGGGGGGGGGGAGGCGTTGTCACCTCGGAGAAATGGCAGGAGTGGGAGCAGGTGAGACGGAGAAAAAAGAAGGGGAGGGCTGCAAAATCCAGGGGCGGGAAGTCCCCAGTGAGGGGTGGGGTTCCTCTAGGGGCACAAAGTGGGGTGTCACATCACATCACTGTCACATGGGTTAAGGTCACATGTTGGCATAACCACGCCCACGCCCTATGCCAATATAAGTCCCTGCCCGCCGCTCAGAAGGCATTTCAGCACCGGACCTCGCCGTGTCAACATCGAATGGAAGAAGAAGCCCGCGAGTGTCACCCCGCGGCGGAAGAGAGCGACGAGAAGCCCTGGCCCCAGGAGGAGCCAGGCAGAAGCCGGCGAAGAAATCCGGAGTGGGATGTGCGACCCTCGCTCCGGTCGAAGACGTCGGAAGCCTGCTGCCCTCCCTCCATAAGCAGGAGCTTCGTGGTGAAGGGGGCAGCGGCAGAAGACGGCGACACAGCGATGAGAAGCCCTGGCCCCCGCGGAAGAGCCAGGCAGAAGAGGCTATCGAGAGCCCCCCCCCCCGGCAGAAAACTACGAAGCCCGCGGCCCTCCCCCATAGGCAGGAAGCTTTATGGTGAAGGGGGCTGCGGCGGAAGACGCCTAGAAAACCGGGGTGAGATGTGCGACCCTCCCCCCGGAGAAAACTTCGAAGCCCGCTGCCCTCATCAAACAAGCATGGAGCTTCGTGGTGAAGGGGGCCGCGGCGGAAGACAGCGGCGGCGAAGACCGGGGTGGGTTGGTGGAAGACCCCCGGAGCTGGCTAATAAATTATTTTATTCTTGTGTGGTTTATTTGTGTTAACACTTTTCCCACCAGGTGAATGGGTAGGGGTACCATGTACCCCATACTCATTCACATAGGGTGGGGGGCCAGAATCTGGGGGCCGCCTTATTAAAGTGGCTCTCAGATTCTGATTGGCTCCCGCCCGCATACCCCGACAACCAATAGCCAGGGTTGTCGGGAAGAGGCTCTTGTCCCTATCGACATGGGGACAAGAGTGCTTTGGGGTGGGGGGGCAGTGCCCCCCTCCCTCAAACCACACACTCCCCCATGTCGAGGGCATGTGGTCTGGTACGGCTCAGGAGGGGGGGGGCGCTCGCTCGTCCCCACCCCCATTCCTGTCCGGCCAGACTGCATGCTTGGGATGAGGGCTTGGTACGGATCTGGGGGGGAACCCCACGCCGATTTTGGCGTAGGTTAACCCCTCACGTTCCGGACCAAGCCGAAGAGCCTATTGTGCCCCTGGGGGGGAAGCTGCGCCGGTTTCAAATTTGAAATTTGGCGCGGAGTTCCCCTTCAGTGTCAGCGCAGCCCGAGAACACCTCGGAGCTTCCCCGGCGTCGCTTCACGCAGTGCAAACACTGCTACGCCCCTTGGTATTTACCAAGAATTTCCTGGCGTACTGAAGAGGCGCAGGCAAAGCCCCGATTTCTCCCTCTGCGCATGCCCAGTATGCAAATGAACCTTCCGAGGTTCTAGAGTCTATTGCAAGCGCACGGGGATCGGGTCCCAAAAGTCACTTTCGCTTTCAATTCGGCCCGCCACAAACGTTCAAACACATGTCACCTCACTTCCCCTGCATCACCCCCCTCCCTCCCCTCATAAACTCCCGCCTGAATCCCTGATGTTTACATTACTAAATGCCGCACGCCAGCTCTGTACTGGCGTGCTGTGCGCCCTCTCCTGGGCGCATTAGGCAGTTTAGTAAATGAGGAAACACGCTGCACTGGCATGTCATGGCGCACAGGCTTGGTAAATCAGCCCCACTGTTTTCTATCAGACTTGGGTCCAGGTATGGATAGGGCAAACGCATGGTCTTGTTCCTCTCCTGGATACATTTGGAGATCTCAGACAATTGCTGTTGGAACTTCTGAATGAACAGTTGTGGGGTCTTCTCTGTAAAACGTTCATTGGGGTACTCTCCCAGACGCCTCTGTAAATGAGATCTTGCATTATTAAATAAACATATGCCATATCAGACCCTGGAAATACATTATATTGTCAGGTTCTATTTGCCATAGATCATGGGTGTAGCAGTACCCCTGTAGGAGCGGCTGGTTTCGATTTGGACCTGCCGTTACCTTACTGTTCACCATTCTTGTCCTAGGGGTCCTTCTTGAAGTTACAAAAAAGTATGTGTGGTTGCATGATCCTTGCGTGTGGTTGCATGATTCTTGCAGAAAAAAACAATGCTCCAAAGAAATTGCACAGCTCATGGTGCCAGGATCTTTCAGTTAAACTGGCCGCACTGTGGGGTAGATTAGCCCGGATGTGTCCTCTAATTGAATCCTTAATTGTTTGGCTTCTTCCTGCAGACAAGAAAGCACAGAAACTCCTGGGCCTACCCTCAGTAGCAGAGCCTCGGGCCAGCAGGCCCCAGACAAAAAGGCTGTACACATCCCTGAAGCAATTAGGGCCATCAGGTCAGTATCTGAAGACCCTGCCAGAATGGTGTTCGCCCCTTAAGTACCCCTCCCCAGAATGCACAGCAGCTTTGACCACACTTCTGGGCAAGAGGCACCCAATCCACTGCATTTCCAACCCTGACCCGATATGTGCAATGCAGCTGAACTGGAACAGTAACCATAATTTGTCATAAAATGCTAAGCTAAACTACAGCTCAGACAACTAAATGTACAAATAGTACCTACTCAAAAGGAGCAGGGCGCTACATGTGTTACACATATGCCTTGGGCCTAAAAACTGTATATTACTTCTCACTACTTCGAAACACTCACCCTATCCATGGGCTCATTGCTGAGAACCCACACAGTACTTATACCAGCAGCTGTACTGTTTACATCCGGCAATGCTTTCAAAATGGTCTCCATTGTAGTGTCACCTTTGGTGCTGGGCGGGGGGCTTTTCATGGTGGTGGGGCCATTAGGCATCCAAGAATAGAAGTCAAACTGCAGAAGAGGCAAACAAATGAAAAACAATCAGATTAAGACTCCACTAAGTGTACAAATACATATGGGAACTGCCATTGCCGACTTCCTTATAAATGTTGCATGCCTGTTTTGCTGACCGTTTGTCTTTAGTACTTTAACCACTTCCCCACCGAGCCATAGCAAAATGACGTCGGTGGGGACCTTTCCTCATATGACGTCCTTGCCTTTTCCGGCCGCTAGGTGGCGCGCACCCACCCCCGCGGCATTCCTCGGGACTGGGTGCGCATGCCCGGCGGTCATGATGACCGCCAGGCACCCGCGATTGCCCGCAGTCACGGCAGAAGCATGGATTTGTGTGTGTAAACACAGATACATGTCCTGTCAGCGGTGAGGAGATTGATGTGTGTTTCCAGTACAGAACACACATCGATCTCCTCACTTTGTGAGTCCCCCTCCCTTACCAGAACAATTTAGGGAACATATTTAACCCCTTCAGCACCCCCTAGTGTTAACGCCTTCCCTGCCAGTCACATTTACACAGTAATCAGTGTAGTTTTATAGCACAAGTCGCTGTGTAAATGTGAATGGCCCCAAAAATGTGTCAAGTGTCCGATGTGTGTGCCGCAATGTCACGGTCACAATAAAAAAAATTAAAAACGCAGATCGCCGCCATTACTAGTTAAAAAAAAAAAACATAATTTCCTACTTTGTAGACGCTAGAACTTTTGCGCAAACCGATCAAATAGGCTTAGAGATTTTTTACCAAAAATATGTAGAAAAATACGTATCGGTCTAAACTGAAGAAAAAAAAAATATATATATATATATTTATTAAATCAAAAAGTAAAAAAGGTGTTTTTTTTTCAAAATTGACGCTTTCTTTTGTTTATAGCGCAAAATAAGAACCAGAGGTGATCAAATACCACCAAAAGAAAGCTCTATTTGTGGGGGGAAAAGGGTGTAAATTTTGTTTGGGAGCCACGTCGCATAACCGCGCAATTGTCAAAGTGCGACAGCGCTGAAAACTATAAATTGGTTAGGGCAGGAAGGGGGTGAAAATGCCCTGTATGGAAGTGGTTAACGCACTCAATAGAGATGGGCCGAACATTCCCTGGTTCAGTTTGCACCAGAACTCCCAAAACAGTGAAAAAGTTTGTCGCAAGCTGCAAACTATTAAAGTCTATGGGACCTGGACATAAAAAGTCCCCGTTTTGTTTGGCTCATCCCTATCAGTAATGCCTGAATGCCAACGCTCATGTTATAGTATGTGGTTATGTCAAGTGATTGCCAAGTATTGGAAGCAAATTGTAAATCTTCTGTTGGCAATTTTGTCTTTACATATTCCTCTCACCCCTGAGATGTTTATTAGGTATTCTTAGATGAAGAGCAGTGGTCTAGGTACACTAGAATTTTGCATCTCCCAGGGGCCACTACATTTGGACTTTGCTGCAATATTCTCAATACCTATACACACACACACACACACACACACACACACGGCTATATGTGCACAATTCCACCAGGACCCATATCAGGGCCTTTGCTGATAATACGTTTGTACATAGGAGTACTGGTTAATTTTCCAGGAAGGGAATCCTCTGTTCATAAAAGTTGTGTCCTTGGTGGAAGCACTGCCAACTTTATCAAACCCACTCTTTGACCTAGCAAAGGACCTGGTCCTTTCATTTACCTACAGGTTTAGCGCAAAATCCTATTTCTCAGAACTCCGGCCCCCTCACCCTAAAAAAACAGGACTACACATTTTAATCTGGTTGCTGTTTTAAAAACCACAAAGATGAGGCCCAAATGCTTGTAACTGGCTAAACTTGCAATGCTGGATTGTTCATTTGCTTACTCAGCAAGGACAGTACCATCATACTTGCCTGACCACTATTGACAGCTGCATGCTGAGCAGAACATCTGAAGATCACCATTGTCAGGTATTTGATTAGAGAAGCTCTGGTTCCTAAGGAATATGGGACTTCTGTCACGAAAGAGAACAAAGTTTAAGAACGCGATTACCTCCGCTTATTCAGCATGGATACAAGACAATATGCCATATACTTTAACCACTTGACTACTGGGCACTTAAACCCACTTAATAACCAGACCAATTTTCAGCTTTCGGTGCTCTCACATTTTGAATGACAATAACTCAGTCATACAACACTATAACCAAATGAAATTTTTGTCCTTTTTTTCCCACAAATAGAGCTTTCTTTTGGTGGTATTTTATCACACCTCTGCGGTTTTTATTTTTTTTACTATAAATGAAAAAAGAACGAAAATTTTGTAAAAAAATGAATTTTTCTTCATTTCTATTATAACATTTTGCAAAAAAGTAATTTTTCTTCATACACTTGGCCTAAAATGTATACTGCTACATATCTTTGGTAACAAAACAAAAAAAATTTAGATATTATTTAGTCTGGGTGAAAGTTATAGGGTCTAAAAGCTATGGTACCAATTACTGAAAATTGATCAATTTGATCACATCTGATGTACTGACATCCTCTCTCATTTCTTGAGACCCTAACATGCCAGAAAAGTACAAATACCCCCCAAATGACCCCTTTTTGGAAAGAAGACATTCCAAGGTATTTAGAAAGAGGCATTGTGAGTTTTTTGAAGTTGTAATTTTTCCCACAATTCTTTGCAAAATCAAGATTTTTTTCATTTTTATTTTCTTTCCACAAAATTTTCATATTAGCGGGTTATTTCTCACACACAGCATATGCATACCACAAATTACACCCCAAAAAACATTCTGCTATTCCTCCCGAGTATGGCGATACCCCATGTGTGGGACTTTTACACAGCGTGGCCACATGGAATGGCGCCAAACTTTGCGACTTAAAAATCCCCATAGGTGACGCTTTAAATATTTTTACTGGTTACATCATTTTAGTTGGAGAAGAGGTCTAGGGCCAAAATTATTGCTCTCGCTCTAACGTTCGCAGCGATACCTCACATGTGTGGTTTGAACACCGTTTTCATATGTGGGCGGGACTTGCGTATGCGTTCGCTTCTGCATGCGAGCTCACGGGGACAGGGGCGCTGTATGCCCAGAGTATTGCGGAGTATGCCCAGAGTATTGCAGAGTATGCCCAGAGTATTGCAGAGTATGCCCAGAGTATGCGCGGAGTATGCCCAGAGTATGCGCGGAGTATGCCCAGAGTATTGCAGAGTATGCCCAGAGTATGGCGGAGTATGCCCAGAGTATTGCAGAGTATGCCCAGAGTATTGCAGAGTATGCCCAGAGTATTGCGGAGTATGCCCAGAGTATTGCGGAGTATGCCCAGAGTATTGCGGAGTATGCCCAGAGTATTGCGGAGTATGCCCAGATTATTGCAGAGTATTGCAGAGTATGCCCAGAGTATTGCAGAGTATGCCCAGAGTATTGCAGAGTATGCCCAGAGTATGCCCAGAGTATTGCAGAGTATGCCCAGAGTATTGCAGAGTATGCCCAGAGTATTGCAGAGTATGCCCAGAGTATTGCGGAGTATGCCCAGAGTATTGCGGAGTATGCCCAGAGTATTGCGGAGTATTGCCCCCCAGAGTATTGCAGAGTATGCCCAGAGTATTGCGGAGTATGCCCAGAGTATGCCCAGAGTATTGCAGAGTATTGCCCCCCAGAGTGTTGCCCCCCCAGAGTATTGCCCAGCATTGCAGAGTATGTGCAGCAGGGATGGCTGAGCAGGGAGGGATGGATGGATGGATCTGTGACTACATTTGTCACAGATCCAGCCCGCAGCACTGGCGCTGCCATCCGCTCCCTCCCCTCTCCTCTCACACTGTACCGATCGGTACAGAGAGAGGAGGGAGGAACCGGCGTCATCAAATGACGCCGGTCTGTTTACATCTGATCGCGCCGTCATTGGACGGCGCGATCACGTGGTAAACCGCCGCTATCAGCGGCGATTTACCGTGATCCGTGACCCGCCGGGTCCAGAGTCACGGACATTCCCGTGTGCGCGCCCCAGGGGGCGCGCGGGAGCGCGACTCTGGAATCACGTTATATAACGTGATCCCAGAGTTAAGCAACCACCTTGCCGCCGTTATTTTTCGGCAGGTGGTTGCTAAGTGGTTAAAGAACAATTACATGGGAATTCATGATCTGACAAGCTTTCAAGAGTTTGTAGGCACAGATTTTCCTCTAAATAGGAATGCTGTAGAGACATGAATGTTCCCCCATTTAGGCAGTATCACAAGGAATAGTGAGGAGTTTAAAGTATAACTAAAGGCAAAAAACTTTGACAAGTGTTCCAGTCATTCTCCACTTGATCCAGTTTTTATTGTTGTCTGTGCCCCAGTTAGGGAGAATCAACCACTATTTATCCTGTTTACCAATATCATTAAAAGTGAAAGTAAAATAAATAAAAATGCCAAATTCTGGGTTGTCCCCAGAAAAGTAATAGAGGGAAAAATTATCCCAATTGTGACACTAGTTCTGGTAAACTGGGGTCGCCAATAAACACCCCTAATTTGCTGGGATCTTATTTGCAGAGAATCCCTTAATTTGGAAGGATTTGTTCTCACTTCCTGTGATCCTCCGATTGCAACATTTTATATGTAGTGCTACCCCCGCAGGAGCTGCTGGTTAGATTTGGGATCTACTCTCACCAATTTATTCACCCCCTTTAAGTGGCTCGAACCCTCCCTTGACACACCAAGCAAATGCAATGGTATTGTGTCCCCCACTTGACTGGGGCCACAAAAGCACGTATAAAATATGCAATACAATAATGTTGTTACCTTCTGCTTGCAGCTCCAGGAGTAAACACCTCACACAATCAATACAGTAAAAGACATAAAAAATCCCCCCTAAGGGAGAAAAACACTGCGCTAACGTAAATAGGTGAAAAATATATTGAATAAACAAGCTGCCAGTACCAATTACTTAAACCAAAGGAATCCACGAAAATACAAAAAACTATAGGTACAGCGCTAGAAAAATCATGACATATATGAAATGAAAAAGTAATAATTAATGAATAAAAAAACTTATAAATAAGGTGAGAATAGTGTGATTATAAGAAGTGAGATTCAAAAGTGATCCAATAAATATAGTCCATAATATGTGAAATTGAACATAAAATCTTCTTCCACCAAACAACACCCAGTGAATAAGGTTGGCTCCTTACCACAAAAATAGACCGTATATACACCGGTCAGATGAGCATAGGGATAATTATAGTCTTCCCAGACAGACCTCTCCAAAGCAACAGACAGAACATATGATGGTTCCACAGCGTTGTTTAAGCAAAGTATGGGGATGTTTTTAAAGGCTCATGGGAGAGAAAACAAAAAGACCCATAGTGCAGTATGTAAAGATAACGGGTTTATTGAACAAAGGATAAATGGAAATGCACTCACACTTTAGTTGAAAAAAACAGCGCGATATAGTAATGCAAAGTTGCGGCGTCTCCTCTGTTCCGTGTTGGGGCTCCGTACTGTGTAATCCATATCCGGTGGACGTGATGACGCACCACTGCTTAGGCCACACCTACGCGTTTCGTCATCAAAAGACGTCGTCGGGGATTGGCTGGCCGATCGCGTCATCACAGTGCCCTTAAATAATACACCTGCGCCATCTTTGATAAAGGCGGAAGTACGGGCTTGATAGGAAAACATATAACGTCGGCGTCAAGGCGTTAATCGCGTACAACGTTATCTGCACTTACGGAGCATAGAGAATTAGAAAAAAAGGAAGACTGCCATCTTGTGGAAAAAAAGGAGAACACAGACCGGCCCGCATTAAGACAAAAACAAGCTTGAGAAGGAGATGCCGCAACCTTTAACAAACGCCAATACATGAAATATCTGACATAGTTTAAAAGGAACAATAGGCAATACGCACAATATGCCTATTGATAAAAGTAAAAATAGATAGATTAAATACATAACATGAATATGCTTTAAAATTAATAAATTAATAAATTAATAAAAAATATATATCTAAATCTTAAATGAAAAATATATATAGAAATAGATATAAAAAAGAATTGATAAATTCTTTTTATATTATTAAAAAATGCAATGATACTGAATAAAAATAATTAGGTGTTGTTTAAAAAACAGTTGATGTCCCAATCCACGTTCAACCCGAAAGGAATATAAGATCTCATCTCAAATATCCATTTGGTTTCAATCCTGGATATTGACCTAACTTTATTAGTACCCCTCCAGTTGGGACATAACTTCTCGATGGGAACGAAAAGGGTCCCTTTAATTGATTTGTTGTGATATTTAGCATAGTGTTTCGAGAGGTTATGTTTGGGGAACCCACTTCCTACTTTCCCCACATGCTCTTCTAACCTAACGTGCACCGCTCTTTTTGTACACCCTATATATATATATATATTCTAATCAACACTTTTCGGTTAAAAAAATATTAAATAAACACTGGAATGTCCTTAAAAACGATAGGATATTAGGTCCAATTATCCCGGATCGTCCATTGGTCATTTTTAGGGGAGCACCCTCTTTGCGGTTTAAAGTGGCCCCTAATGTGATCAATCCTCCCAAAACACTTCAATTTTTTCATAACATGAAGGGGTTCTTTCCGTGTCGGAAGTGCAAGATTTGCAAAATCAATGCCTTCCAGGGACGGAAGCTAGAGACTTTTCAGTCAACTCAAACTAATAAGACCTATAATATTGACACATTCATCACCTGTTCAAGTGAATGTGTCATATATCTCATTCAATGCCCATGCTCTAAGCAGTATATAGGGCGTACAAAAAGAGCGGTGCACGTTAGGTTAGAAGAGCATGTGGGGAAAGTAGGAAGTGGGTTCCCCAAACATAACCTCTCGAAACACTATGCTAAATATCACAACAAATCAATTAAAGGGACCCTTTTCGTTCCCATCGAGAAGTTATGTCCCAACTGGAGGGGTACTAATAAAGTTAGGTCAATATCCAGGATTGAAACCAAATGGATATTTGAGATGAGATCTTATATTCCTTTCGGGTTGAACGTGGATTGGGACATCAACTGTTTTTTAAACAACACCTAATTATTTTTATTCAGTATCATTGCATTTTTTAATAATATAAAAAGAATTTATCAATTCTTTTTTATATCTATTTCTATATATATTTTTCATTTAAGATTTAGATATATATTTTTTATTAATTTATTAATTTTAAAGCATATTCATGTTGTGTATTTAATCTATCTATTTTTACTTTTATCAATAGGCATATTGTGCGTATTGCCTATTGTTCCTTTTAAACTATGTCAGATATTTCATGTATTGGCGTTTGTTAAAGGTTGCGGCATCTCCTTCTCAAGCTTGTTTTTGTCTTAATGCGGGCCGGTCTGTGTTCTCCTTTTTTTCCACAAGATGGCAGTCTTCCTTTTTTTCTAATTCTCTATGCTCCGTAAGTGCAGATAACGTTGTACGCGATTAACGCGTTGGCGCCGACGATATATGTTTTCCTATCAAGCCCGTACTTCCGCCTTTATCAAAGATGGCGCAGGTGTATTATTTAAGGGCACTGTGATGACGCGATCGGCCAGCCAATCCCCGACGACGTCTTTTGATGACGAAACGCGTAGGTGTGGCCTAAGCAGTGGTGCGTCATCACGTCCACTGGATACGGATTACACAGTACGGAGCCCCAACACGGAACAGAGGAGACGCCGCAACTTTGCATTACTATATCGCGCTGTTTTTTTCAACTAAAGTGTGAGTGCATTTCCATTTATCCTTTGTTCAATAAACCCGTTATCTTTACATACTGCACTATGGGTCTTTTTGTTTTCTCTCCCATGAGCCTTTGAAAACATCCCCATACTTTGCTTAAACAACGCTGTGGAACCATCATATGTTCTGTCTGTTGCTTTGGAGAGGTCTGTCTGGGAAGACTATAATTATCCCTATGCTCATCTGACCGGTGTATATACGGTCTATTTTTGTGGTAAGGAGCCAACCTTATTCACTGGGTGTTGTTTGGTGGAAGAAGATTTTATGTTCAATTTCACATATTATGGACTATATTTATTGGATCACTTTTGAATCTCACTTCTTATAATCACACTATTCTCACCTTATTTATAAGTTTTTTTATTCATTAATTATTACTTTTTCATTTCATATATGTCATGATTTTTCTAGCGCTGTACCTATAATCAATACAGTAAACCAAAAGGGTAACTTTACTGTGCATATAGTAAAGAAAAAAGTAAAATGAGATTTGAACACGGATTAAGCATACACAAAGTTATACAAGAATGACTCTGCAAGGGCCCTTTGCAAAAGTCCGCAAATAAATGAAGACTTAGTTAGACTTACCGGTGAGCCTTTCAGGACAACCTTGGAGAGAACGCAGCTCCACCTTTTCATTAGGAAACACATGCAGATCTTTTAAACCCCCCCCCCTCCCACCATGGCCTCAGTTATTGTGGTCCGACTCTCTGGAAGACAAAGCACGGAAAACCACAACACCATGATAGATTTTTAACTATTACTTTAACATACATTTATGGTGGGAAATCGCGGTTGTCCTGAAAGTCTTAGAAATACCGTCACCGGTAGTCTAAGTCTTTCGCAACTCGCCTTTCAGGACAACCTTGGAGAGGATAAACAAGTAACTTACCCTAGGGTGGGACTACTGCCTGCAACACCTTTCTGCCAAAGACTTGATCTGCGGCAGACAATAGGTCCAACCTGTAGTGTCTTAAGAACGTTGAGTAGTTGGACCAGGTGGCGGCCTTGCACATCTGCTCGGGTGTCGCACCTGCTCTTTTAGCCCAAGAAACTGCAGTTGATCTTGTTGTGTGCCAGAATGCCTGAGGGAGGCGTAACTCCTTTGGCTTTGTAAGCTTCCATAATTGAGAGTTCAAGCCACCTTCCGAGCGTACTTTTGGACGCTTTTTCCCCTTTACGAGGACAGAGCATTTGTTTTCCTGAACTCTTTAGTGACTAGGAGATATTGTACATGACACCTTTTCACGTCTAAAGTATGAAACGCTTCTTCTCCAGCGTTAGGTTTTAAAGAAAAAAGTGGGTAAAACAATTTCCTGTGAGCGATGAAAATTTGATGCCACTTTTTGAAGGAAAGCAGGATCCGTCTGAAGAATCAATCTGGGAAAATTCTTAAAGAAGGTTCAGTAATGGCTAGAGCTTGGAGCTCGCCAACTCGTCTTGCTAAAGTTATTGCCACCAAAAAAACTGTTTTGAGAAGTACATTTCTTAACAAAATATCTAACGGCTCAAACGGTGCTCCCGTTAAGCCTTGCAAGACAACTGATAAGTCCCAACTTGGAAAATTCTTAAGGGTCACTGGTCTGTTCCGCGAGAGTGCCCTGAAAAACCTGGAAATCAAAGGTTCTCTAGATAGAGTCTTTTCAAAATAAACAGAAAGAGCCACTACCTACGTTTTTAATGTACTGGCTGCAAGTCCCTTCTCCATTCCCTCATGAAGAAATTCTATAACCGAGACTAAATCTTTGGTTTGGAACTCTTTAGAACACCAGGAATTCAATTTCTTCCATATCTTCCTGTAAATAGACCTGTTTTTTTCTTTCCTACTCGACAATAAGGTTTTCACTACCTTGTCGGATAAACCCTTGTTTTTTAAAATGTCCTCTTCAGAAACCAGGCGCACAGGTGTAATCTGTCCGTTTCTGGGTGACACAATGAGTCCTGCATTAGAAGGTCTTTCCTGGCTGGTAGCTTCCACAGGGGTTTTACGGCCAGATTTAACACTGTTGCAAACCAAGGCCTTTTTGGCCAGAAGGGAGCAATTAGAATCAGGCTGGTCTTTTCTTCCCTGAATTTCCTTAATACTAGCAGAATTATGGGAAAGGGGGGGGGAAGCATAGCACAAATGGTAATCCCATGGATGGGCTAGAGCATCTATGCCTCTCGCTTTGTCCCCTCTGTGTAGGGAAAAGAAATCTTGGACCTTGGTATTTTGTTGGTTAGCAGAGAGATCCACTTGAGGATGTCCCCCATTTCATTGTGATCATGTTGAATATTTCCTGATTTAGGCTCCACTCCGCCTCCATTTCCCTCCTCCTGCTCAGCAGGTCTGCTAGTAAGTTCTGCTAGTAAGTTCTGGGACCCTTTTAGGTGAACTGCCAACAAGGAAGTTACATTTAGTTCTGCCCATGATAATAGCTGGTCCTGCCTTGTTTGGTCACATAGGCCACTGCTGTTGTATTGTCCAACAACACTTGTACATGACGACCCTTTAGCAGCTGTTGGAAAGTCAGGAGTCCCATAAAAATGGCCTTTAGTTCTCGCCAATTTGATGACCTTCTTGCCTCCACCTTGGACCAAGACCCTTGTGCTGTCTGTCCATCCAGGTGAGCTCCCCATCCCCAAGAACTTGCGTCCGTCGTCAGACGCTTGTCCAAAGGGAGGACCCACGAGAGACCCTTTGATAGATTGGCCTGATCTCTCTACCACCATAGGGACCTTTTTACGTTTGACGTTGGTTTGAAAAGTTTCCAGTGATTCCTGGTGAGACCATACTTGTAGGATGTTTCTGTGTAGAGGTCTGGAGTGTAACCTCGTCCATTGTACAGCAGGAATCGAGGCCGTCAGCTGGCCTAGCACTGCCATAGCTGTCCTTACTGATCCTGCTAGATTCGTCTGGATCTGGCGTATTGAGGAGCTGATTTTTTCCCGAGGGAGAAACACCTTCTGAAGGACTGAGTTGATGTTGTAACCAAGGAACCTAGTCTCCTGTGAGGGGTCAAGGTTTGATTTCTCCAGATTCAATAACCACCCAAGTTTCTTGAGGTGAGATTGTGCCAACTGGAGATTTGTCACCAACTGATCTTTTGAATCTGCAAAAAACAGGAGATCGTCCATGTATGGAACAACCGAGACCCCCTCAGCTTCAGAGGCTCCAAGGCTTCCGCCATCACTTTCGTAAAAATCCTGGGGGAGGACGAAAGGCCGAACGGCAGAGCCCTGAATTGAAGATGTCAGATTGAAGTCCCTAGGTTGACTGCCAACCGAAGAAACCTCTGGGAGGCCTGAGCTATTGGTATGTGGAGGTATGCGTCTCTTTAATCTAGAGATGCCATGAAGCACTCTGGTGTTAGTAACTTTGTTATCGTATGGATAGTGTCCATGCGGAAATGCTTGCATCCTATTGCCTTGTTCAGGATTTTCAGGTTTAAAATGAAACGAAACTTGCCCGAGGGTTTTTTCACTAGGAATATGTGGGAGTAGAAACCTTTCCCCTCCTGGTGTTTTGGGACTTGGACAATAACTTCCTGTTGTATCAGATCCTTTAGCAGAGTCATCATTGCGGAAGCTTTTTCCTGATCCCTTGGTAGGGCTGTGACATAAAATCTGGATAGAGGACAATCTGCCCATTCCAGGTTGTACCCTTGTGCAATGATGTTTTTTTTACAAAGGGACAATCTTCCCCCCACTGGAGTCAGACTCATTTGTCTTTAGAGGTCTGTTCTTGGGGGGGGATCTGAAAAGACTTCCTCCACCCCTTTGAGGAACCCAGCATTTATCTTCCTCTTTTCTGTAGGTCTGTTGAAAAGGACGAACATTTTTCTTAATGGGTGGTTTCTTTTTAGGCGGAAAGGCCTTTTTGTCAGCTGTTCTGTCCAGAACTTTCTAAATCTGGTCCAAACAATAAATCACCTGAAAAGGGTAGTCCACAGAGCTTAATCTTAGAGGCTGTATCCCCTTTTCAGGTTTTAAGCCAGACTGCGCATCTGGCTGAGTTTACCAAAGCGGAAGATATAGCTGCCATTTTGATTCGCTCCGCTGATGCGTCCGCCATATACCCGATTGATCTTAAGACCAAGGGAAAAGACTAAAATCTTTCCTTGGTGTGTCTGCTTTTACATGGCTCATAAGTTTTTCCACCCAGCACTCTACATTTCTTGCTACCACTGTAGAAGCCATAGCTGGTTTAAGGCTAAGTGAGGTAGAGTCCCAGGCCTTTTTTAGTAGAGAATCCACCCTTTTATCCATGGCGTCCTTCAGTACCCCCATATCTTCAAACGCAAGGTCTGTGCGGCGAGATACTTGGGAAAAAGCCGCATCTACCTGAGGTTTTTTACTCCACACCTCAGCATCCTCATCATTAAAGGGGAATCTTCTTTAGACTCTTAATAAAGGACCCCTTTCCGGATCTTTCCACTCTTTTTTAATAGTATCCGACACCGCCTTGTGGACTGGGAACACTTTATATTTGGATTTCGTCCAGACCTTGATACATTTTGTCATAAAGAGACATTTGAATTTTTTCCTCCTGAATTTCAAGAGTAGTATAAATTACAGTAAGCAGATCATCCACTTCGTCTAGAGAGACTTTATATCTAGAACTTCTGCCATCTTCTTCCTCTTCATCTAAACCCATGACTGAGCGAAGAGTACTTGTCCCTTCATCCCCTGAATCCCCCGTCTGATTTAGAGGTGGAAGCTTTAGGGCTAGGTGGTGATTGCTGAGATTTAGTTTGGGCTCCTGGATTTTGCACCAGCATAGTTTTAACTGAACTCAGGGAACTTGAGTTCCTGCACAGAAGAAAACTCTTTATATTGCTGGGATGTCTCTTCAACTAAGTCCCCAATACAGGTTTTGCACATTGCTTTCTGCCAGGTATCTTTAAGAGGGTTCTTGCAAGGACACTTCCTTTTAGGTGGTGGCTTTTTAGATTTTGCCTTTTCCTAAAATAAGAGAAAAATGAACGCCTCACTAAAAAAAAAAAAAAAAAAAAAAAGTTTTTTTAAAACCGCCACCAGTAAGGAAGGGTAACCAGGAACAAAACTCTTGAAATGCAAACAAATCACCACCACGAGTGAAAGCTGACAGGGACCGGGAAAAGTTTAACTCTGACACTGCAGCACAGGCTCCCAAAGGAGGATACAACCACAACCAATACAAGAGTCCATAATGTACAGAATAAAAAGGCCCCACTGTGCCCCTTACCTGGACATGAGCGGTGTCTGAGGCGCCTGTCTCCGCCATTGCTGCAGATCCCTGTTCCATCCTGAACAGAGAAGCAGCTGGGACTGTGTAGCTTTTTAAATTTCCCGGGTCATGACGTCATCAACTATGGCCGAAAACCGGAAGACGCCGCTCTGTAGGCCTGCCCCCCTGGCTTCTGCGTTCCAGGCAGCGTGGACCACGCACCGCCCCTGCAGGAAGGCGCGCCGCTGATCGTGACGTCACCCGCCCGACAGGACCTGGGACCGACATGCGGCAAATACAAACCGCAACTGCGGTAACACCGCCCGGTCACCAGAACCACAACCTGCGGATCGCAGACACACAGCACAGCTTTCCTGCAGAGCCTTAACTCCACTGAGCAGGGAGAAGCTGGAGAACTCCGGAGCACCTTTCCTCACTAGGAAGAGCTGGGATGGCCTTCTGCACCCCAAGCAGAGAAACACAGACTGAAAACTGGTAAGCCTGCCCCTTGGAGAGAGTGCAGCTCCTTTTTGGTCCACATGCATGCACTTCCACCATGGCGGAGGAAACAATAACTGAGGCCATAGTGGAGGGGGGGGGGGTTTAAAAGATCTGCATGTGTTTCCGAAGAGGCGGAGCTGCGCTCTCTCCAAGGTTGTCCTGAAAGGCGAGTTGAGAAAAAAACTATAACTAAACTGGTAATATTGCTAATCATAAGAGTTGCTATAGACAGTCTATGCTCGCGAGCACCCCCTAGTGGGCAGTTCTGTACAACACAAGTGCAGAAAAACCTGGCCAGGCCTTGCTCAAACCGCTTCAGAATGTTCCTACAGGATGAAGTCTTTGTTGAGAACGATGGTGCACTTAAATTGTAATCCAAAGAAGGGAGTTAAACTCAAAGGGGTATGATAAACACAGATGCTTGTGGACCGATCGTCCAGTCAGCGCCAATCCTGCTAGCGCGACTTTCGGATGTTAGGTACCTTTATTAGAACAGTGAATAGTATGTAGCTCTGTCTGATGAAGTAATGTTAACTTAAAAGCTGGGGTAATATTGAAACTTGGGCAAGTGCCCTCTCAACCGAACTCAGTCTGCCTGAGGCCTTCACGAAAATGCGCCAACCAGTCACCACTCCGCAACACACGATCTCCGGATCAGCAGCTTCCCACTGTTATGTCAGCTGTGAGTTCCTCCGGTCTTCTGGAAGCACGAGCCAGAGGCACTTGGGCTTGTTCTCCAGATGGCTGGTCTCCGAATGGCTTACCTTCCAGGCTTGAGGCCTAGCTGTTTGGCTGTAGAGCTCTCCCCTGCTCCGCAGAGGGAAGAATACATATCCCAAGAGAAGGAGTTCAGCTCCTCCTTCCCTTTAAGTAACCAACCCCATAAGGCTGTGCGGAGATGTCATGTGCTCCAGGAAGGCAAGGCATTGTGGGAAATGTAGTCTGTTCCTATTAATTGTCATCAATGGAGTTAGTTTCTCCAGGTACCTTCAGTCCCACAATGCATTGCTGTTAAGAAATACAAACACATATGTACAATACCCCTGGAACACTGGTGGTGATTCAGATCTGCATCGCTAGCAATAGTCCATGATGGCATAACCCTGCTATATACAACTATAGCTAATTTTTCCCCTTCATTGATGTGTGCTAATGAGGCTGAACTGATAAGGTGGCACTGGTATATACCGCTTAGCTGCAGTGGCTCTCCAAGTGTCTGACTGACGTACCTCTGGCAGAAGCAGTTAACGGCTTTTTTTCTCCTTGCGCTGTCAGCGTGAAGAAAAAAGCAGATGATGATCTTCTGTTTACATCATGTGGCTGACAGCCGATCATGTGGCAGGGGGCTAGGATCATTGACTCGCAGACAGCTCATGCATGGAAGGATGTACATGGATACCCTTCTGGCAATTTAGGCACGCGCTGTAGCAGTCTTTCAGCTATAGCATGGGCAGGAAGAGGTTAACAAGGATTTCTAACCTGTAAAATTGCTAAAGCTGGCCATAGTTGGATTTGGAAAATAATGTTTAATCTTTAGTGGGTCAAATTAGAATACATTGAGGAAACCCACAGAAACAAAGATACCCCTTGCTCCGTGTTTAAAATTATATAGAAGTCTAGAAGCCTGCCAATACACAGGTGGGAGGGAAAACAAGAGGAAAAAGCTGTAGAGCAGTGGTTCTCAACCTTTCTAGGGCCGTGACCCCCTTGATAAAAGTTCAAGTTGTGGGGACCCCTTACAGTAAAATTATTTTCGAAGCGTGGGTTGTCAGCACCCAAGGCAAGACAAGTAATTTGTGCCCCTAACCCATGCACATTTAGCGCTTCCTGAGTCCCTTTAACTTGTATAGTATTAAACGCCCTTATGGTACATTTAAGGATCTACCAAGCTTTCTTTTTGTTCTCCTTTCACTTTTATCTCTTGCTGTCCAAATTACCCATCCCTCTCTCGAGATCTTTTTTGTTCTTATTCTCTCTCCTTTTTCCACCCTCTTTTCTTCTCCATGTATTCTTTTTTTCGTCTCTTACTCCTTGGTGGAGGGGAATAGGATGAGTGGTAGTGCTGGCAGGAAGTTGGAATGAGTGACAGTGCTAGGGGGGAGTTCTGATCGGCAAACTTGGGTGTTCTTGATTAAGGTCATCTGCTGATCTGAGAACTATAGTGGGGTTTTATAATGGCAACTATAATCACAGGCAGCGTTACTCACTGTGTCTCCGGTTTTGTGGTGTTTCGTAGAAGTGACACCTATGCCAAAATCATGCGTTAGGGTCTCCTCCAGCCTTTTCCACTTCACATTCCTCACTAGTCATCTGACCTCTAGTCTGCCTCCTGGCTGGGAGAGCAGTGCGGGCTTCAGAAACAGCCCAGGATTTGGGGACCCCTGGAAAATCATCATTTGACCCCCCAGGTTGAGAACCACTGCCATTAAAGGGTAACCCGAGCTGCAGAGAGAACCATTTGATCAATTGCAGTACTTCTGCTTTCTGTTGTGAAATTTGAAGATTAATTGCTCCATAGTGCCTGCAGCTACACATGTCATTTTTAAAGTCCATTTGCTGCTTGTTAATATATAAATATCTGAGTAGGCTGATCCCAGGTATAATTTAACATCTGGTAATATGCATTTACCACAAAACATGATCAACATTACAAATTTGCTTCCATGTACAACACAGGTAAAAAATTTGTGTTTAGAAACATGACGTTACTACCTAAATGCAATGCAAAATTCAAACAGTGGTGGTATGTGCGTTAATGTTCCACATGCTCATCTTTTCTTCACCAGATATGTCCTGTATTGCGAGAGGCAAAAGCAAGAAGCTCATCAATTTATTAAAATAATGCAAGTGAGGGGAGATTTACTATAAATATCAAACAGTCTCCAGCAGGGCCGTCTCTACCATAGGGCAAACAGGGTCAGCTGCCCAGGGCCCTGTCACTGTTGGGGGCCCAAAGCAACCCCCTTTGAAAAAAAAATATATATATATATATATATTTTTTTTTTTAGGGGTCCGGAGGTCCGGAGGTCCCCAGGGCCCAAGATGGCAACCCCCCCTTTTTTTTATTTATTTTTAAATAAAAAAATATATTTATTTTATATATTTTTATTTTATTTTTTATTAAAGGGCCAATTTTGTTAAATATATTTTTATTTTTTATTAAAGGGCCGATTTTTTTTAGGGGTCCCCAGGGACCCGGAGGCCCCCAGGGCCCAAGATGGCAACCCCCCTTTTTTTATTTATTTTTAAATAAAAAAAATATATTTATTTTATATATTTTTATTTTATTTTTTATTAAAGGGCCAATTTTTTTTAGAGGTCTGGAGGTCCCCAGGGGCCCATAGTTCCCCAGGGCCCCGGATGAAGACCCCCCTTTTTTATAAAAAAAACTTTTTTATATATTTCTTTTTATATATATATATATATATATATATATATATATATATATATATATATATATATATATATATATATATATATATATATATATATATATATATATATATATACATATTATATAATATAAATGTTATTATTATTAAAGGACCCAGAGGTCCCCAGGGCCCTGGATGGCAACCCCCCTTTTTTTATATATTTTTTTTATATTTTATTTCTTTTTTTTTTCTTTTTATTTATATATATATGTATATATATATATATATATATATATATATATATATATATATATATATATATATAATTAAAGGGCTCAGAGGTCCCCAGGGCCCCATGTGGCAAACACCCTTTTTTATTTTTTATAAATGTTTATTTTTTTATTTTTGTTTATATATTTTTTTTATTAAAGGGCCCAGAGGTTCCCAGGGCCCTGGATGGCAACCCCACTTTTTTTTTTATAAGTGTTTATTTTTAATATATTTTTTTTATTTTATTTTTTATTAAAGGGTCCAGAGGTCCCGGATGGCAACACCCCTTTTTTTATATATATTTCTCTTTATTAAATCTTTTTTTTGTAAAGGGCCTCCCGCTTCCAAATTCGCAGCAGCCCCACCCCCCACGTCTCAATTTAAGGGGGCAGAACACCCCCCCCTGTTCTCTGCTCCAGGGGGCCCATGCCTGAAGCTGTGTAAGGGGCCCCATAATTCCTGATGGTGGCCCTGCCGCCCGTTAAGCCCCTGTGCTGCCCACAAATCAGGCTGAAAATCATCAGCGGCACGCAGCCAGGTGACAGTACTGCTTCCCTTCCCAGTGTTTTAAAATGTACAGAACACCTGGCTTCCCTTTAGACGTCCACTTCTCCCTTCCTGCCACTGGGTGCTGCTTGTATATAAAAGTGAATTAGAATGTGATTTTATAACATCCCCAGTTTGCTCTTCCCGAGGCTGACTTCTTCATGTCCTGCTCCTCAATGTATGTCACTGTTTGCTATATTGTAAATAGAAGTTTTCTGTAGAGTGTGCCCAAAGTATTTATAATATTTGATGATTCACTGCAGGTCTGGTCAGTGTTTTAAAAAGTTCCTGTATTTTACACATGGCATGGCATGGGGTCACAGCACCGTCTGTCCATTCTGCTTTAGCACCATGGGACCCCATGCCATGCCATGTGTAAAATACAGGAACTCTTTAAGTCACAGACCAGACCTGCAGTCCAGGCTGAGTAAGGCCTCAGAGCACATGGTATTACTGTCTGTATTTAACTGCTTGATGGGCTTATTTTGGGCCTGACTGGTTCACATGTATGTGTTTTGGCGGCCCACATTTGTGCATGCACAGCAGCCCATTCATTTGATGCCTCATGTAATAGGCTGAGCACACGGCACACCTATGCCCATCAAGCAATGAAATACAGCACTGTCTGTCCATTCTGCTGTGACTTATCTGCAGTTCCCGCACTGTCAAACTCGCTGCATTTTTAGACGTTTAGGTCACGCTTTTAAAAACACAGTGCGTTTGTGTGTGCAAGAACTGCAGGTAAGTAGCATGGTGCAAAAGCAGAATGGATTTCAAGGCAACTGATTTTTAAAATGCTGAATGCACCTTTTTTCTGCAGGAAACAAAGGCATGGCAGCCCATTCAAATCAATGGGCTGCTGTGCCTGCACAAATGAGGACCGCCAAAACACATACATGTGAATCAGCCAGACCCAAAATAAGCTGAAGGGGGGCCCAAAAAAAATGTTTGCCCAGGGCCCAAACCATATTAAAGACGGCCCTGGTCTCCAGTACTCATTTCAGCCATCAAAAGAGACCCAGTTGAAATTTAACCAGAGTCACAGAGGCACCTATGAATGGTTGTGTTTGTACTACATCTTTACATTTACATAACATAGCTCATGTTTAAGAAATTAGGTGTTTTAGTAATCAACACTGACTAAACACCACCGGAGTGGAAATATACTTGAACACTTATTTTGGAGGAATCCTTCCTTGAAAATCTCAGCTACCCAGGCCTGAAGTTCAGGGTCTTCCTTGACCATCTCATCACTTGTATAATAGTAATTAATTATGTTGGACACAAAGCTGGAAAAAAAAAAAGTAGCTTCAGGGAGACTTGCATGAAAGCCAAGTCCAAACAGATACAGAGGAATGCAAAATTGTATTCATCAATACATTACAACATTAAAATTTAATACAGTGTAAGATTTTGCACTGGTATCAGTCACTTGTGTTTCATTATACAGTAGAGTTCACGCTGGGAGAAGCAGCATAGGGAACCATCCATACCACTGTGCCCATGTGCCAACATTTTAATATGAAAGTGACAGAAAGATGAGCACAGAACAAAAAAGAGCTCAGTCTGCTGACACCGTTTACGATCCTGTCACAAGCTAGGACAAGATTTAAATGCAGCAAAGAAAAAATTGGTCTATTCTGCCAGACAGGGCTGTGCTATGTGGCAAAGCGGTCCAAATATCAAGACTGGATGAACACAATTTTTTTTGCATTTAAAACCACTCCCATCTATGCATTTATAATTATTCAAAAATGTTGTGCCAACAGTATGCACAGCACTTTACAATACAATAAAATACACAAGAGTTATGAAGACCCTGCTCATTAAAACTTACACTCTAGGGAGGGGCGAGCAGTACAAAATGTAATAACTGGGGGGAGGTGAGCTGATGGAAGAATTAACAGATCAGTTGTAGGCATAAGCTTTCCTGAAAAGACAAGTTCAAGGATCACCTATAGGTGACCAGAGTAGGAGATCGCTAGACAGATTGAAGTTGAGTTCCAGGAGGTGGGCGAGCCTCTGGCAAGGTCCTGGAGATAAGCATGGAAGGAGGCAAGAGAGTTAGAAAGCAGGAGGTCTTGTGAGGTGCAGAAAGGAAGGTTTGGGCAAGATTTGCTGACAAGATTTGTGATGTAGCTTGAGGTAGTGTTGTAGATGGCTTTGTATGTTGCAATTAGCATTTTGAAATGTAAGCAATTGGAAGCCAGGGGAGAGATTGGCAGAGATAGGTGGTGGACGCCGAGTGATTAGTAAGGTAGAAGAGTCTGGCAGCAGCATTCATGATAGACTAGAGGGAAAAGCCTATGAAGAGGTAGGACTGCGAGAAGGGTGTAGCAAGAGTCAATGTAAGATAGCAAGGCAGTGAATGAGTAGCTTGGTGGTTTTGGTTAAAAAGGTGAATTGTAAAGAGGTTAAGGAGGTGACGTTTACAAGTTTGACAGATTCGTCTATGGGACAAAAAGGGCAGATACTTTAGTCCAAGATTACACCTAGTACTCTGACGTGAGGAGAGGGACAGAGTTGCATCATTGATCTCGAAGGAATTCAGGGGAAAGAGCACAAGCAGGGTGGAAATTTTACAAGCCATGTGTTAGATGCCGTACCACTTCCTAAAACTAAATCTTTCTATGTTGAAATATCAGTTAATGTGAGAAGATTGAAGGAGTGAGCCAAAAAATAGATAGATTTGGGTGTCACCTGTGTAGAGATGGCATTGGAAGTTGCTGTGGGATTTTATCAAGTGACCAAGAGAGAAGGTGTACATATAGAAGAGAAGGGGGTCAAAAAATAGAGCCTTGGGGGGACCCCTATGGAAAGAAGAAGAGGATGAGACAGTTATAGGCAACACTGGAGCGCTATGGATAGGAGAACCAGGAAAAAATAATCTTGGAAGCCAAAGAAAGGAGTTTATTAAGGAGCGAGTGCTTAACAGTATTAAAAGCTGCAGAGAGTGCTAGTATTAAGATAATGGAGTAGGGGCTGTTGCTTTTAAAAGTTAGTAAATGTGTGAGTTTTAGTAGGACAGTTACTGTGGTGTGCTGCAAGCAAAATCTGGAGTTTAAGGGGTCAAAAAGTGTGTTTTCATTGAGGTAGGACCACATATGGTTGTAGACCAAGCATTCCAAGTAGTTTTGCCTTTGAATATGGAAGATATTTACCTTTCCATAGCTGCCCAGATATTCATGCCATCATCCCTATAGTAGTTGGGAATGTGCTCCAGAAAGAGAGAGAGAGAGAAAGAGAGAGAGAGAGAGAAAGAGAGAGAGAGACAGAGAGAGAGAAAGAGAGGGAGAGAGAAAGAGAAGAGATGAGAAGAAGAGAAGAGAAGAATAGAGAGAGAGAGAGAGAGAGAGAGAGAGAGAGAGAGAGAGAATACAGAAAACAAAAGTTATATAAAAATATTGTCATGTATGGAAATCTAACGAGTGATTAAAAAGGAGATGAAACGCTGAAATAATAAAATGCAAAAATTAATATTGTCAAGGTGGTGGCTATGGATATCCTCCATTTATTCCATATACATATTAAAACTTGTCTATTCCTATAGTTAGCTAGTCTATAAAAACTGATAATGTTACTATTGATAGAACAATGATATAATACTAGCTATGAAAACAAACACTGCTTAGTAAAACATCTTCCTTCCCAAGATACGAAAACATTCCAGTACATAAAATACAAAAAGATATGTTACGTAAGGTGGTCCTATACATTGTCCTGTCAACTGAACTCAATGGTAACAGAGCCATGAGGGAGAAGCAAGAGCCAAAAGAAAAAAAAAAAGAAAAAATTGCTAGTGGCATAAATCGACACCCTGCTGGATCAACTTTCAACTTAAAGCTGGAGGTTCACCCAAACATCTATACAAGACCAAATTCTTTATACTTCCAACATGTATAGTAGGCACTTTTTTTAGACTGTACATACCTTATTGCCATTTTCAATCCAGTTTCCAGGTACCCACTCCTGGGGGAGTAAGCGTTTCTATGCCGACTTGCAATGTAATCTGGGAGTTCGCCCAGATGAGTGATGTCCTTCAGAAAAAGTTCCCCCCGGTGGATAAGGCCGCCCCACCCTGTATTGCATAGGCGCGCCACAAGAGTCAGAGTTTCCGAAAGTAGCTGAACATGTAGAGCTGAGAGTCAGCTGTATACGGCTCCTAGTCGGTGCGCAGGTTCCATGTAGAGCCAAATTGCGGCTCTACATGTTCTGCTACTTTCGGAAACTCCGTGACTCTCGTGCACTTCGTGTATTTTTTGCACCGACTTACACTTTAAAGGAGGTATAAAATCTAAAAGCAAACATGTATTATATTGCAGCTTAGCAATTCTTAGATGCGATGCTTGCATTGGATTTCTTTTAGGCTCTTATTTTCAATCTGGTCAGCAAGTCTGTTCAACAGAAAAGTCTGTCCAGCAGATGTCATAAGTGCTAGATATAATTGTGCAAATCAATGCCGATGACTGAGGACTGAACAATTCTAAAATATGGCAAAAATAAATAAATAAATAATATATATATATATATATATATATATACGCTGCTTTATCTTTACGCCGCGTATCGCTTACGGAAACGTCGGAAAGTCACTGCGTCGCGCCCGAATACGATCGTGAATTGCCGATTCCCGCTGATTAACATATTTTTCCGGCGTTAATCAGCGGGAACGCCCCAGGCGCCATTTTTAAATAAAGTTGCGATGCGATGGCGAAATTCAATTACACCGCTCGCATCGGAACTCCAACCCGGCGTTTGTTTTCTAGTTACAGAAAACAGAAACGCCGGCTTAAAGTGAGAGTTAGGCTGGAGTATCACTGATACTCCAGCCTAACTCTACCTGAATCTGGCCCATAGTGTTTGAATTAAGCCAAACCAAACTGTAAACTCACCGTGACTGCCAACAACAATACAACACAGATCCTATCAGGTCCAATCACGGCAGTAAATTCTTATACAAAAAAAGGGTCAGGTATACACATATTGGCATGAAAAATGTGTAATTCATGTTTTACATATGCTACAGCCAACAGGGGAAGACTGAAAAAATGGCCCAATGTTCATGCCACATGGGGAATTATTTAAATTTGTAATTTCAGACCTCGGAGGCTAGAATCGCCTCTTCAGTGAGAAACAAACTTAGCGATTTGAAATTGAGCACCGGATGGATTCTTATGGCGACATATACCCTTAAATTTGTGGATGTTCTAGGGGGGGGGGGGGGTCAATAATGTTGGGCAAAATCTGTCCTACCAAAGACAGTGTGCCCCTATAGAGGACTCCTGCATGATCCAGACCAAAAAAAAACTCATTCCAATCCCTCTTAAAAATGTCCTTGATTTGTTTATGTTGGCCAGAGAATGTTGTAAAGGACCACTTCAAACGTAGTGTCCTCTGCACATGTAGAGAGATCATGTAATGTGTGCCTATAAAAAAAATAAAAAAATAAATACCCAATTTCATCTATAACGTCTGAACTGTAACCTAGTTTTCAAGATTTGGGACTGACTTATAATTCAATAGGTTTGTGCAATTACATCTTATTCATAATAATTGACTTGACTAATTGTGGAACCAATTTCAACCATGACAATCAACCGGAATGTATCCAATGCCGTCTGTAGGTTTGAAATGAGACTTAATTTGAATTTTTGATTAGTGATCATAATTTCAAGATCCAGAAAATGTATAGCTGTGTGGTGTTTCTTGAAATTACAAACAAGGTTATTGTTAATAGATATTGGAAAGTACTTAAAAATTTGTTTTTTTAGGTCCCTTAGTGAGCATGCAGTAGTTATATCTAGGGGTTATTATCCCTGCCGTAAGTGTAATGTACACACACACACAGCAGGAGAGAAATCAGAAACTTGAGTCTGTTACCACTCGGGAGGTATCCGATTAAACATTTTACAACTTGTGCTACTTGGCATGGTTTACCTACTGACTTGCCCATGCAGGAATCAATATGTAGGACGTACCACACGTTTCAGTAATTGTTATTGAGCATCTGGCAAGCATCAAGGCCATACTAACTATAGTGTACCAAGAAGTATAGGCCTGGCCCGAGGACCAGCACCCTAGTAATCACACTCAGTGTACATAACGTGCACCAAACAAAAAAACATAAAAAGTGACGAACACAGGGTAAAATAAAAAAGAAAGTGGGGGAGAAGGAAGGTGGGAGATTGAGTAGAAAGTGACCATCATGCAATACGATGGCCGGCCCTCCGGCCAGGAAAAAAATTCCTCTGGTCCCAGCCAAAAGGCCCGGCCCTAGAGGCAGGTGGTTAAAAAATAAAAATAAACAATGATGTGGAGATGTGACCAAGGTGCTATATAGTGCCCTCTCAAACGGCACCCCTGGACTGCCACTCCAGAGGCACCATCTCCACAGTCATTCCAAAGGACCCTGGCCCACAGCCCAGACCAGCAGCACCCATCCCAGCCAGGAAGGTAGGAGTTCTGAGAGATTGGGGAGAGCCCACGCCAATAGGCATCCCTCCTAATCATGTTTGGGAAATAGTAACCGCTCCCCCCAAGGGGAAGGAGGAGCACGTGTTCTCTCCTGACCAACTGACTAGGGCAGCCACCACAAAATCCAGGCCAGAGGCCAGGCCCCTCAGCTTCAACCACATGTATCTCCGTCCAAATCAGAAGGCTTCCACCTCCACGCCAGCAGGTTTAGCATCTGCCGACCGCCATCCCTTTTCACCTCGCCGTGTACTAGGGACGGTTAGCATAGCACCACCTACTGGCAACTGATAAGAACAGATACTACACTTGATCTTAGCCAAACGGCCGAGAAGCGCATGTTTTATATATGTCATGCCAATATGTGTATACATGACTCTTTGTATAACAATTTACAACTGATTGGACCAAATAGGATCCGTGCTGTATTGCTGTTACCAGTCATGGTGAGTTTACACAATTTGGACTGGCTCAATTACAATACTGCGTGATCGCGGTTGTGTATTCGTTCCATATTGAGGCTTGGTTAATATGTTTCTATGGTGTTTGACTCTCTCCATCCTTAGATTTTATCCATGGGTCATGTGATCTGCATCTCTGCTCATCGACATGACCACTCACCAGTATTAAATGGGAGATGTGGAACACATGCCATCTATCATGCTGGACAGGTATAAGTGCCTGAAAACGCATTGATGGCAAATTGTTAATTGATATACGAACGAACACACAAAATAGTTATAGGAAGACATTGGTGCAAAGAGCAATGATTTTTAGTCTTCATCCACAAATCCTTTACCCTTACCTTATTACCCAACCACCACCATTTTTCCAAAAAAAAAAAAAAAAAAACACATTTCCAGAATAGTACATTTTTTCTTGTATTTTTTATTTTTTTTATAACAGTTTTGATCAATTGGGTACTTTGCTCTTGGAGCTTAAATTGTGTGTTTTACCGATTGTGGTCTGTTTGACATCACAGACAGGTAGTAATGGAACAGGCTAACTAGCAAAATGTAGCCACTGATTTGGTTCTTACTTGATCAAAGACGCCACCTGGTCCAATGAGCCTCGTCCTTGCAAATAAGTTTATTTCTAGAGTGTAGCGAAGGTGTGGCATTATCAGCTAGGGAAAAAAAAACACATTAGTTTAAGTAATCTAGCTTTATATATTTGCTGTAGGTTAGACTGGTAAAACATTGTAGGGTACCATATTAGCTTTTAATATTTAAAGCAGAACTTTAACTGCCATAAAGTCACAATAATAAAAAAAATTATATTTAAAAAAAAAAAAGGCACCAACAAATCCACACAAGTGTATGAAAATACTTTTTTAGGTGTATCAAATGTAAAGAAACAAATTCTGCCAAATTCCAGCAAACCGCATTAATGTGCGAGATGTTCCCTTTCAATATGTGGGGAGTTTGATTATGTTTTTTACTCACAAGTGGTGGAAACACAAATTTAGCAGACATTTGCATGATGGAAGATCACACAGGCTTTATGAAGATATATTGATAGATCAATCTGATTGTTGTCAAGGATGGAGACTTAGCTTGTACCATTGTTTAATGTTACATGGTTAATCTGATACACACAAGGAATACATTTATATGGCGCTGCAATTTTTCATTGTATAACATAAGGTGCCTGTAAACCTAAAACACTAAAATGTCTGCATCCAAATAAGATCTGCCTCATGTCAACTCATTTGCCAGCAGTTCTAGTGAACAGCAAAATATCCAGTCAATCTCTATAAAAGCAATAAGCTCAGACTCAAAGAATAGCACCCGTGGGACTTTAACCACTTCAATACCACACACCGTCATATGACATCCACAAAGGGGATCTCCTATTCTGGGTGGACGTCAAGACGTCCTGGACTTTGTGCGGCGATATCTGAATGATGGCTGCAGCTAGAGGCATCATTCAGATATTTTGTGCCGGCAGCGATCCTGGGGACAAGAACAATTATAGCGGTGGTTCAGTCGCTTGATTGTTCTTATAGGCGGAGGGAGGGGACATCCCCCCCCCTCCTGTCACCATCTGGTGCTTCTTCAGGCTCCCCCGTGCCATCAGGGGCCCGGAGAAAGGATTGCCCTGCACCGGATAGGAAGCATAGAGATGACTGGTGACCAGATGGTCACCAGTCATCTCTATGACCAGAGGCCCAGGCACGATGTGATGTCACGCCTGGGTACCCATAAAGTAAACAAAGCTGCAATTGCGGCTAGCAAGCATGAGATCTGAATTTTTCACGCTCTTATGCTTTCCAGCCTGGAGGAGAGATGTGGGGTCTTATTGACCCTGCATCTCTCTTTAAAGAGGGCCTGTCACACACTATTCCTATTACAAAGGATGTTTACATTCCTTGTAATAGTAATAAAAACCGACCAATTTAAAAAAAAAAAAAAAGTGTAAATAAATCAAATAAAATAAAATGCCCCTGACACATGCAAGTCCCGCCCACATTTCTAAACTTCGTTCAAACCACACATGTGAGGTATCACCGGGTGTGTTAGATAGTGTGCAATAATTCTAGCACTAGAGTACCTGTGCAACTCTAAACTGGTAACCTGTAAAACATTTCAAAGTGTCGCCTATGGAGATTTTTAAGTAACAAAGTTTGGCGCCATTCCATGTGTGCGCAATTGTAAAGCATGGCATTTTAGCCATCTATTTACTCGGCGCAACATCTTTGATATTTTACAAAAAAAAAAAATTGTGCCAACTTTACCGCTTTGTCATTTAATTCATGAAACCATTCCCCCCCCCCCCCCCCCCAAAAAAGGAGTTTGAAAAATTATTGCGCAAATACCGTGCAAGATAAAAAGTTGCAATGACCGTTATTTTATTCTTTAGGGTGTCTGCTTAAAAAAAAAAAAAACATGTTTGGGGATGTTGAGTAATTTTCTAGCAAAAGGATGATTTGTAGGAGAGGAGTGCCAGAATAGGCCGGTATGGAGGTGGGTATAAAAGCCCTGTATTGAAGTGGTTAAATGAGTCGAGCACAAAAAAGTCAAGTATACTTAGTGTATAGTTTATAAATATATAACATTATATATGGGGTGCATAAACAAAGGTGCCAAAACACTTGGCAGTGATACATACAGCATACCAAGCAGCCACATACATATATTTGAATTGTTGATATAAAAACTAGTTTTTACGAAGCCTGTGTATTACTGTATCATCAATTCCAATATATGCATGTGGCTGCTTGGTATGCTGTATCACTGCCAAGTGGTTTGGCACCTTTGTTTATGCATCCCATATATGATGAATGTCATATTTTTAATACATTTATAAACTATGTTTACTTTGTACACTTATTGATCTTTTTGTGCTCACCTTAAAGTCCCACAAGCGCTATTCTTTGTAGTATTTAAGTTGGGGATGGAGGTGTCACTGGCAACAGACCATTTTTTTCTTTGTACAAGTTCAGACTCTTTACTCACTTTATACAATGGGTGCCCCATTGGAAGTTGCCTGGTAGTTGAAATTGAGAAGACCTCAGCTAGAAGATGGGTATTGAGAAGGTGAGTGCCAGCTTCATGCACCTGGAAATCAGCACTACGCACCCAGAGCTTGGCCAATATCCAGTCATATTCCGAGTCGCTGGGCAGGAAGATGGGAACATCTTTTCCAGGAGTCTGAGATAACTGGAATACAAAAAAAATCATGGTAGCCATTTATTGGCCATAAAATGTAACCAAACGTATTGTAGCGTTTTGTTCTTGTTTTATTTATCATATTGCATTATACTTCTTATATATTGATTCAGGCATGACAAACACTGAAAACTTGTTTTCCTTAAAGTTTATTCATGCTGCTTGCATGCTAGTGAAATAAAATGGCCAATCTGCCCTGGGGAGAAGGGAAGCCTGGAACTGGAGGGCACTTCCATCTTGATCAAGGATCCTCAAACTATGGCCCTCCAGCTGTTGTAGAACTACACTTCCCATGAGGCATTGTAACACACCGACATTCACACACATGACTAGGCATGATGGGAATTGTAGTTGCTGAACAACTGGAGGGCCATAGTTTGAAGACCCATGATCTTGATAGTAGCACTAGTAATTTAAAAAAAGTTAATAATTCACCTAGGACAGTCTACTGCACAGGTGTCAAACACAAGGCCCACGGGCCGAATCCAGCCCTCCAGGCCATTTCATGCGGCCCTTACACCTCTCCTGCAGCCCTCCTCTGGACCTCCTCCAGATTTACTTTTCTGCTTTCAAGCAATGAATCCAGCTTTGTCCCAGCAGAAGCAAAGGGGGTGCACTGATGTAAGGGAGAGTAAGGGACTCGACTTCTGATGGTGGGGTGACTCTTGGCATCTAATCTTACAGATAGAACTGGCCCTTTTGAGGACACTCATAATGCTGATGCAGCTCACGTTGAAATGGAGTTTGACACCCCTGGTCTACTGTATATGTGCATAGTAGAGTACCGTGCACCAAAAAGGTAGCACAAATAGTGCAAGACTGAGGTAGTCCATATTTCAATGCCTGAGGCAAAAAAAAAACACACCCCTCTAGCACAAGGGAGGTTTTACACACTGGGTCATTCACAGCACATGGGCACAACCCCTCAAAGGAGAAGTCCAGCCAAGGAGTGCTCCAGGGCAAACAGACCAAATCCTTTACAGGAGAGCGAACACCTTCCTCTACACAAGCCTAATAGGAACCTGGCCACCATCTGGGTGCACCTTCCCAAGGTTCCATGCCAGGTATTGGCATTCTCCCGCCCCAAACTCCAGAAGCCTTTCAAAGTCAGATGGGAGGCAGGAAAACTCCCAGTCTGGAGTCTTGAGCAGACTAAACAAATCTGGAGAAGCCCCATGCTAACTTTACCACAGAGTCCATGTAGAATGGTGGTCCAAACATGAATACAAAAGTGAAAATACCTGGATGGCAATTGGGACAAGCTGATCCTGAGGATTCTTCCACAGTAGACACATAGGGGTTGCCATGTATTGAGGCTTTTCATTGATGGTATTGGCAGGAACACCCTGGAGAATCTCATAATCTGCCAGGAAAATGTGACCATTCTGTAAGGTAACAATTAGGAAATATGATCAGAAATAATTTAATCTACGCATACACAAAATGAAATGTATATTTTGTCACGTGACAAAAACGACTGAGCCAATTTAATAATTTCTGATAGAATACACCTGGTATTAGAACCTCTGAAGTCTCAGATTTCTTCACTTCTTGTGCCCAAGAAATCCCCCCCAATGCGACAGACATCAAAAAGTAAACATACAAGGAATTCAACCCCTTTTTACTGTATTCATGTATTGGCTATACATACAATAGTATTTGTTTTTACAACCCAAATAAGTTGTTGCGCCATGTAAAATCTACAAAGACAAAATACAATGATTTGCATATGTCAACCCCATATTTTAGTCACAACAGAAAATAGAAATATCAAATGCTAAAACTGAGAAAATGCACCAATTTAAAAAGGGTAACTTTGAAACCAGCAACATGTCAAGTTGGGACAGGGCTATGTTTACCACAGTGTAGCATTCCCTCCTAACACTGTAAACATCTGGGAACTTAGGGACTAGTTGGGAGTTTTGTCCCATTCTTGCCTCATGCTACCCGTCCCCACATGCCAAGGTGCTAGGTGTGATCCTGGCATCCGAAATATTCTTTCAGCCCCACGTCCAAATTAACACCCCAACCTCTGCAAAATCTCCAGAATACGCCTCTTCCTAACCAAGGAAGCAACCTGCAACTCCCTCCTCACAGGGTTACCTTTATATGGGTCATCCCCACTTCCATCACGAAGGCTAGGCTCAGCCACCTCAGTCTGCTACTCCTCTGGCTTCCACTCACCCAAACAAGTTAAATGCTAAAAACGTACAAAGCCATCCACAACTTAGCCCCCAGCTACATCACTAACCCAATCTCAAAACACCAATCTAATAGTTTTCATTCCTCTCAAGACCTCCTCCCAAGCCTCTGCTATCCTATGAAACTCCCTACCCAGCTTTTAGATGATCCCTGAAAACCCTCATTTTCTCCATCAGCTCATCCACCACAGCCCCAGTCATAGTTGCATACCTATTATGGCCCAATCATGCGTTTGGGCCACTGCACATTGACTCATACCTTTACTTCACAGGTTCTCAGAGGCCCCAATAGATTGTGTAGTGGGTAAATAGACCAAAGCTTACTATAAATATTGACACTAGCCACCTTGGTGATGCATGGCCCCCAGTACCTTACCATTAATACCAATACCTTGTAAGTAAAACACCTTAGGGGGATTTTTATATCTATCCCATTGTTTGGGATCAATCTTGCCCAACTTTAGGTATCAATATATTTTGTATTTATCAGATCCAGATCACGTGCCTGGCACCTGAAGATTGGCTGAATCAAATAGGATGGTTTGTCTTGTTAATCTTCAGAAGGAATCAGGGTGGCCTTAGAGATATTGGGCAATGCATACACACATACACAACATTAATTGGACTATGTATCGCTATATTATAGAATTTGGTTTATCATTAATGATGGGGGATTAGAGATGCCCCAGGTCATATTGGCATAATCTTGTATTACAATTGTCTATAATCATGATTATTTTTTGATTATGTATGAATCAAACTGGATTCTGAGAGTAAAAAAAAAAAACTATAGCTATGAATCATTAAATATCAATTTTACCCATACATTTATCTACATTTCTTATTTCATCAGGAACTACTGACGACATGGGATAGGAAAGGTTGATGAAATTAAGAAACCCTTGCAGTATCAGGCTTGGATGAACAGGAAAGCAAGCCTGCTTTCAGTAACTATATATTGCGTCGCCACTCTAGCCAGAATGGGTGAAGTGTTTCCCGGACAGACTTATGCCACAAGCCTGGCAGCCGGGGTTCTACTTTAGGGTTGCTGGAAAGAACAGGTCCGCACCATGGACCTGGCTCTGATTTGGTTTGAGATTCCAGATGAGGCCTCTGCCACAGGCTCTATGCTGACAATGTGAACAGTAGAGCGAATCCCTCCAGTCAATTACATTTTGGGTGACCGGTTGACAGTAGAGAATGTACCTGTCAATGTGTCAGTCACCAGATCCCTGATGGTTCATTCAAGTCTCTCAGATAACCTGCCTCCGGGTTCTCCTCGAGCCAATTCCCCACCGTACAGCCCACAGCTTAGGATCTTTCTCGTTCAGGTGAGGGGACCCAGCAAGTCACTGGGGCCCCTCGCAGCATCCGCCAGGAACTCCGCGTAACTTGCGACCCCGGCCTGGTAGGCCATATCGCCAGGGTCTGTTGGATGTGCACACCCTAAAGGTGGGTGCCGCACCTGGAACCCGCGAAGAACCCCCCGAAAAATGGCGCCTGCCACAGATATACCCCTCCCCAGCATGCCCCGCGAGGGAAAATTCCTCCAAAGTGGCTCTGCTAGAACCCCTCTGATGCCATCTGTCGTCCGGAGATGGGATCGACACCCCCGGAGTGCAGACTGACCCACAGGACAGTTCTAAAATGACAGCAGCCCAGATCTAACAAAGCCAAGAGTGGAAGCAACATAACTCTCCCACTCTCCCACTAAATTTAGCATGGTGCCCATACTGAAAGTAAGGGGGCGCTACACATAATTTATCTATGGTCACTGCTGACACCCCCCATTCAGGTGTCCAGCCCCCTTTCGGGCGCCAGGCACCTGAATTACTGTGGCGGGGGTGTTTTTTGGAAGCGCCTATTAGAGCCGTAGGCCCAAAAATGTGAACAGTGGGCACCATGCTGGGCATTCGCTGTTCACTCAGCTGTGTGTTAGCAAAGCAAAGGAATTTGCTTTGCTAACACTGAATTCGCCTCTCAGCCAATTAGGTTGCTGGGTCTGTTACTGGTCACCTGTTTGGCTGAAACGTCATGCGCTGTGATTGGACGCCTGAGAGAGGACGGAAGAAGACATGGGGGACGTGCAGGAGACCGCCGCTGACCCGCTCCAAGACAGGTAAGTGCAGGCAGCATCTGATGGGGCACAGTAGCTGCAATTTATGGCCACACTGGCAGCATCTGATGGGGCACAGTAGCAGCAATTGATGGGCACACTGGGAGCATCTGATGAGGCACAGTAGCGGCAACCGATCGGCACACTGGCAGCATCTGATGGGACACACTAGCGGCAATTGATGGGCACACTGGCAGCATCTCATATGGCACAGCAGCGGCAATTGATGGGCACACTGACAGCATCTGATGGGGCACAGTAGAAGCAATTGATGGGCACACTGGTAGCATCTAATGGGGCACGGTATTGGCAATTGATAGGCACACTGGCAGCATCTGATGGGGCACAGTAGTGGCAAAATTTGATGGGGCACACTGGCGGCAATTAATGGGCACAGTGTCAGCAATTGATGGGTACAGTGGCTGCGTTTGATGGCACGGTGGCGGCAATTTATGGGTACAGTAGCTGCGTTTGATGGCACAGTGGCAGAAATTTATGGGTACAGTGGCTGTGTTTGATGGCACAGTGGTGGCAATTTATGGGTAGAGTGGCTGTGTTTGATGGCACAGTAGCTGTGTTTGGCACAGTAGCTGTGTTTGATGGCCACAGTGGCTGCAATTTATGTTTTTTTTTTGTCAGTTTGTTTGCAGGCTGGCCCCTTTGGTAGAGCAGCAGACAGAGGTCAGTGCTTACAGTAGCTGTCCTATTTCTGTGGCTACGGATCACAGTATCACACTTGAGGCACTGCCAGCCTGCCTGGCCGCAGCCGCCCCTTTCACTAGCATGCCTGGCTACTTCTCCACAGTCCTCCCAAGCTGCTTACACCCAGTGCTTTCAGGCATGCCTCCCAGTTCTTTCACTGTAAGGCCCTGTACACACGATCAGACATGTCTGATGAGACTTGTCTGACGGACCGTTTTCATCAGACAACTCTGAACTTGTCTGATGGTCTGATGTGCGTACACACCATCGGACCAAAATCCGATCAGACCAGAACGCGGTGACGTAGAACACAACGACATGCTGAAAAACGAAGTTCAATGCTTCCAAGCATGCGTCGATTCTGAGCATGCGCGGGTTTTTGGTCCGATGCTTTTGTGTACTAACCATCGAAACCCTCAGACAGGTTTTAAAGCATGTTTTAAAACTTTGGTCTGACGGACAACGGTCTGATGGGCCGTACACACCGTCAAACTGGTCAGATGAAACTGGTCTGCAGACCAGTTTCATCAGACATGTCTGATCGTGTGTACAGGGTCTAACACTCATCAGCCCTCCCTGGCTGTCTTCCTCCCTGGAGATTTGCCCGGCAGCCAGGGGCGTTGCTAGGTGCCAAAAAGCCAAGCCAAGCCAGCACCGGGGGGGGGGGGGGTGTGGCCGGTAGAGTGGCGCAGGGTGACCTACCTGACACATACCCAGACCTACGTGAGCGTGTGTATGTGTCAGTACACCCTGACATAACCTGCATACACTGACACTGACTGACGAGATGTGGCGTGGTCCGGCAGGCATACATCTGCACACATTAAGCCAGAGGAGGCTTAGGAGCTGTGGAGACACCGGAGAGCCTCCGAACTGAGCGAGGATATCGCATGGCGGCAGCACTCATCTCTGGACCCCTTTTACATTACACAGCACCGCATCTCTGGACCCCCCCTTTACATTACACGGCACTCTGGACCCCTTTTACATTACACAGCACCACATCTCTAGGCCCTTTTTACATTATACAGCTCTGGTCCATTTTTACATTATACAGTACCCTGCACCTCTGGACCCCTTTTACATTACATAGCACCCTGCACCTCTGGGCCCCTTTATATTACACAGCACCCTGCACCTCTGGACCCCTTTTACATTACACAGCACCACACCTCCGGACCTCTTTTACATTACACAGCACCGCACCTCCGGACCCCTTTGACATTACACAGCACTCTGGAAAATGGCGGCTGGTGCTCAAATTTTTTTTGGGGGGGGGGGGGGGGCGCAAACGAAAAAAAACAAAAACAAACAATTGCAGCCTCACTGGGCCCATCAATTATCACCACTGTGCCATGCCATCAAACGCAGCCACTGTGCAATCAATTGTCACCACTGTGCCATCAATTGTCACCACTGTGCCATCAATTGTCACCACTGTGCCATCAATTGTCACTGTCCAGACATCTATCCACCTCGGAGCTTTATATTATAACCTGCTGGGACTTGTAGTTCTCCATCGTCTCCTGGGGCTCAGGTGCATGCAATCCACCATCTTTGTTCAGTTTTTCTCACTGCTGGGACTTGCATGCACCTGAGCCCCAGGAGACAAAGGAGAACTACAAGTCCCAGCAGGTTATACAATAGGGCTCCGAGGTGGATGGGTGTCCGGACATCCATCCACCTCGGAGCCTTATATTATAACCTGCTGGGACTTGTAGTTCTCCATCTTCTCCTGGGCTCACAGTGCATGCCATCCACACCCATCTACCTCAGAGCCTTATTGTATGTATAACCTGCTGAGACTTGTAGTTCTCCAATCTCCATCTTCTCCATGAGCCCCAGGAGAAGATGGAGAACTACAAGTCCCAGCAGTCTAACTAAAAACACAGGCTCTGAGGTGGATGGGTGAGGATCAGGCAGTGCACCGCTGATTTTCAGTCAAAAAACAGGCGACCCCTTTTACATTACACAGCAACACTCTGCACCACTACACCCCTTTAGATTTACACCAAACCCCCCCCCCCTTTCTCTCTCTCCCCTGTGGTACATTAGAGTGTTTTGCTTACCTTGCTGGAGATGGAGAAAATCAAACTTGCCACCGCCGCCGCGCTGTAAACACGTGTACCACGGCCAATCAGCGCACCACAGAGGTACAGCGCTTCCCACTCCACCGCCCGCCAATCGCTGCTCCTGCACCGTTATCTGTTTTTCCGCCTTGTTGGCTGGTGTTTCCCGCTACTCCCACATCAAGGGAGACAGACAGTTCCACCAGCCAACCAGGCGGAAGGGCTGAAAAAAAAAACAGATAACGGCGCAGGAGCTGTGAGTCAAAAATAAAATGTTACTTGCTCGGCGGGACTTGGGGCTATTTGTGCATTTCTTAATGGCGGAGACTCTGGGCTTTTCACCGACCCATTCGGGGCTCCAGCCTCCCCAGCCAGCCCCTAACAACGCCCCTGCCGGCAGCGGTCTCCTGCTGTCCTCTCTTTGCTCCCGTGCCTCCTGCTCAGAATAATTTCAATAAATAATAATAATAAAAACAATGTGAAATTTTTTTTATAAAATCTACTGGCACCGCTATCCATTGCCCTACCAACACCATCTATTGCCCCAACCCCCTCCTCCCCAAAAAGGATTGTGAACAAGAATAAAAAATAAATTAAATGAATTTGTAAAATAAATTAATAAATAATAAAAAATAAAAATGAAATTGTAAAAAAGAATAGAAAATAAAATAATAAAAGCAAAAAACTAATGACACTGTCCACTACCCTACTGACACTGTCCAACTGTTAATCCATAACTAATAAAAATAAAACTATTCTGGCACTGTGCATTGCTCTACTAACACCATCTACTGGCCCCCAAAAAGCATTTAGATTTTTTTTTTTAATAATAAAAAATTAAATTGTAACAAAAAATGTAATTGTAAAGAAGAAAATAAAAATAAAATAAAGAACTGCTGACACCGTTTACTGCCCTACTGACACAATCCTGTACCACTGTACACTCCACATTCCTCACCTGCACATACTACCCACCTCCATACCCTCCACACTCCTTTCCTGCACATACTACCCGCTAGCAAATAGGAGTAACAGTGGCGGCTGGTGCTCAAAATTTTTGGGGGGGCGCAAACGAAAAAAAAAATATTGCAGCCTCACTGTGCCCATCACATGCAGCCACTGTGCCATCAATTGTCACCACTGTGCCATGCCATCAAACACAGAAACTGTGCCATCAATTGTCACCATTGTGCCATGCCATCAAATGCAGCCACTGTGCCATCAATTGTCACCACTGTGCCATGCCATCAAACACAGAAACTGTGCCATCAATTGTCACAATTGTGCCATGCCAACAAATGCAGTCACTGTGCCATCAATTGTCACCACTGTGCAATGCCATCAAACGTCACCACTGTGCCATCAGTTGTCACCACTGTGCCATGCCATCAAATGCAGCCGCTGTGCCATC
The DNA here is from genome assembly GCA_029574335.1 of Rana kukunoris. Classification (NCBI taxonomy): domain Eukaryota; kingdom Metazoa; phylum Chordata; class Amphibia; order Anura; family Ranidae; genus Rana; species Rana kukunoris. The sequence continues at coordinate 59,949 of JAJQKJ010000686.1, read as the reverse complement.
AATTGTCACCACTGTGTGTGCCATGCAACACAGCAACTGTGCCATCAATTGTCACCACTGTGCCATGGCATCAAATGCAGTCACTGTGCCATCAATTGTCACCACTGTGGCATGCCATCAAACGCAACCACTGTGCCATCAATTGTCAACACTGTGCCATTCCATCAAACGCCACCACTGTGCCATCAAACGCCACCACTGTGCCATCAATTGTCACCACTGTGCCATGCCACCAAATACAGCCACTGTGCCATCAATTGTCACCACTGTGCCATGCCATCAAACACAGAAACTGTGCCATCAATTGTCACCACTGTGCCATGCCATCAAATGCAGCCGCTGTGCCATCAATTGTCACCACTGTGTGTGCCATGCAACACAGCAACTGTGCCATCAATTGTCACCACTGTGCCATGCCATCAAATGCAGTCACTGGGCCATCAATTGTCACCACTGTGCCATGCCATCAAACGCCACCACTGTGCCATCAATTGTCACCACTGTGCCATGCCATCAAACTCAACCACTGTGCCATCAATTGTCACCACTGTGCCATGCCATCAAATGCAGTCACTGTGCCATCAATTGTCACCACTGTGCCATGCTATCAAACGCCACCACTGTGCAATCAATTGTCACCACTGTGCCATGCCATCAAACGCCACCACTGTGCCATCAATTGTCACCACTGTGCCATGCCAACAAATGCAGTCACTGTGCCATCAATTGTCACCACTGTGCAATGCCATCAAACGTCACCACTGTGCCATCAATTGTCACCACTGTGCCATGCCATCAAACGTCAGCACTGTGCCATCAATTGCCACCACTGTGCCATGCCATCAAACGCCACCACTGTGCCATCAATTGTCACCACTGTGCCATGCCATCAAACGCCACCACTGTGCCATCAATTGTCACCACTGTGCCATGCCATCAAACGCCACCACTGTGCCATCAATTGTTACCACTGTGCCATGCCATCAAACACAGAGACGGTGCCATCAATTGTCACCACTGTGCCATGCCATCAAATGCAGTCACTGTGCCATCAATTGTCACCACTGTGCCATGCTATCAAACGCCACCACTGTGCAATCAATTGTCACCACTGTGCCATGCCATCAAACGCCACCCCTGTGCCATCAATTGTCACCACTGTGCCATGCCAACAAATGCAGTCACTGTGCCATCAATTGTCACCACTGTTCAATGCCATCAAACGTCACCACTGTGCCATCAATTGTCACCACTGTGCCATGCCATCAAATGCAGTCACTGTGCCATCAATTGTCACCACTGTGCCATGCCATCAAACGCAGCCACTGTGCCATCAATTGTCACCACTGTGTGTGCCATGCAACACAGCAACTGTGCCATCAATTGTCACCACTGTGCCATGCCGTCAAATGCAGTCACTGTGCCATCAATTGTCACCACTGTGCCATGCCATCAAACGCCACCACTGTGCCATCAATTGTCACCACTGTGCCATGCCATCAAACGCCACCACTGTGCCATCAATTGTCACCACTGTGCCATGCCATCAAACGCCACCACTGTGCCATCAATTGTCACCACTGTGCCATGCCATCAAACTCCACCACTGTGCCATGCCATCATATGCAGTCACTGTGCCATCAATTGTCACCACTGTGCCATGCCATCAAACGCCACCACTGTGCCATCAATTGTTACCACTGTGCCATGCCATCAAACACAGAGACTGTGCCATCAATTGTCACCACTGTGCCATGCCATCAAATGCAGTCACTGTGCCATCAATTGTCACCACTGTGCCATGCTATCAAACGCCACCACTGTGCAATCAATTGTCACCACTGTGCCATGCCATCAAACGCCACCACTGTGCCATCAATTGTCACCACTGTGCCATGCCAACAAATGCCAGTGCGACCCACTGTGCCATCAATTGTCACCACTGTGCAATGCCATCAAACGTCACCACTGTGCCATCAATTGTCACCACTGTGCCATGCCATCAAATGCAGTCACTGTGCCATCAATTGTCACCACTGTGCCATGCCATCAAACGCAGCCACTGTGCCATCAATTGTCACCACTGTGTGTGCCATGCAACACAGCAACTGTGCCATCAATTGTCACCACTTTGCCATGCCATCAAATGCAGTCACTGTGTCATCAATTGTCACCACTGTGCCATGCCATCAAACGCCACCACTGTGCCATCAATTGTCACCACTGTGCCATGCCATCAAACGCCACCACTGTGCCATCAATTGTCACCACTGTGCCATGCCATCAAACGCCACCACTGTGCCATCAATTGTCACCACTGTGCCATGCCATCAAACGCCACCACTGTGCCATCAATTGTCACCACTGTGCCATGCCATCAAACTCCACCACTGTGCCATGCCATCATATGCAGTCACTGTGCCATCAATTGTCACCACTGTGACCCATGCCACTGTGCTCATTGTCGCCTCTGTGCCCTTTGTAACCACTGTGCCCCATGATGCCACTGTGCCCCATGCCACTGTGCTCATTGTCGCCTCTGTGCCCTTTGTACCACTGTGCCCCATGATGCCCCTTTCCCTGTAAAAATCACTTACCTGACGCTTCCATGTCCTCCCTCGATGTCTTCTGCTGCCGTGGAGAAGCTTCAGCCAATCAGGTTCCTGATAACCAGAATCCGGGAACCTGATTGGCTGAAACGGCTGTCAGTCTCATGCAAGGAATGCAGATTGCCTGCGCTCCGAGCATAGACTTCCGAGAGCCGGAGGGCGGTTCTGGAAAAGCCTATCAGAGCCGCTGGCTTTGATAGGCAGTTCCCCTCAGCCAACCAGCTGCCGCTATTCGGGTAACCGGCGCCCAATGTCCGGTTATATGAATAGACCAGGCAGCTGGCAACAATAACACACGTTCAATGCATTGCATTGAATGTGAGTTATTTGTGAGAGAGGGTGGCGCTGCAGCGCCCTCTATAGACGGCCGCCAGAACTTCTGCTAAAATGTCGAAATGACATTTTAGCCGAATAAAAGTTCTTAAAGGGCCCGCTTTTTTTTTTTGTGACTGCGGGAGGGGGGGCGGCGCCCGTGCGCCCATATGGGCGGGCCGCCACTGAGGAGTAATATATACTCACAAATGTAACTGATAAAAACGCATGTCATGACAAATGTCCTCCACTAACATGAAGGTCTATTAACATCCATCGTTCCCGCCAGAAGACCAGGAGGTATCCAAACAGTTGATACATTTCAAGAGCGAGCCATGTTCATCAGAGCCAGGAAAGTAGTGGCTGATCCCAGGGATCATGTTAGTGGAGGATACTTGTAATGACATGCTTTTTTATCAATTACGTTTGTGAGTAAATATTTCTCTTTTAGTCTTTCAATAAATTCTATTGTGGCAATGCACTAGGTTGGTGAACCTTTCTCTCTCTTATTTGCTAGTTTCCAGTTTGAGGATGCCCAATATCTTGAGAAGGCAGCAAGACCACTAGCATTAAGAAACCTTTACACCAGGGGTCTCAAACTGGCGTCCCATCATGCCTCTGCCTGTGGCAGTCATGCTTGTAACTGTCAGCCTTGCAATGCCTCATGGGACTTGTAGTTTCGCAACAGCTGGAGGACCACCAGTTTGAGATCCCTGCTTTACAGTGAGCACAGGAGAATATTTGTATGCTGTGTACATACAACCCGCTGCCATACACTCCATACTCCCCTTCTGCACATACTACCCACTGCCCTATAAAATCTGCACTCTTCTCCTTTACATACTATCCTCCGCTGTACACGCCGCACTCCTCTCCAGCACCAAATAATACCCACCGCTGTACACTCTTCCCCCTTCTCCTGCACATAATACCCACCATCATACACTCCCCACCCCTCTTCAGCACATACTACCCATTGCTGGACACTTTGCACCAATGGCAGCTGATGCTAACCTTTTTTTTTTTGGGGGGGGGGGGGCAGCAAACAAACCCCCCAGGTCCACCTTTCCACGGTGACGGTCCCCCCCCCTGCACTCACCCCTCCACAGTGAAGTTCTCCCTCCGCACTCACCCCTCTACAGCTTCCTCTGCTTCTCCTCCTGGCCAACCCCATCTGCCTCCTGTCCTGATTGGCCGGGAGGAGAAGACAAAAGCAAATATTAATTCGCTATTGGCAGAAGTGGGTGGGTTCGGGGCGCAATACTCTGTGCCCCAAGCCCAACCTTTTTTCAATGCTCTAATCATGTGCCTTAAAAAAAAAAACATACAGACATATAAGTCCGGAGCCCTTGTGCCCCCAATGGACCGGCCTCTCCTGCTTCGCACTGTACATTCCCTATTTAACCTTACCACATTCTGCATTATGTAAGTAATCTCTGACCACAGCCCCTTTAAGCCACTCCCAATATTTAGCACAATTTAAACCATGCCCACTTTTCATTCGCTTTGTCATGCCTAGGGCCCACTTTTGATCTTGAACACGGGTCCACTGATTTCATGATACCCCCTGCTTTCGGTGCTTAGATTGTGGAAGCAGAACACTTTGTACACTGCCATATACTGTCTGCTCATACCCATATAGTAAGAAGAATGCAAAATTTGAAAGAAAAAGTCTGTGTTCACATCCACAAACAACAATTATGAACTGGTCAAAGAAAGGTTTAGGGCTCTGCGACTTCACACATGCGGACCGTATGTCCGCTTTTTTATCCATTCGTGTACAGATGAAAAAGGGACATACATTGATCCCTATGAGATTGTGGGTGTCAGCGGATGAACATCTGCTGACACCCAATCTCATCTGGGTCCGCAATCCTCCAATTCTGCAGATGGAAGAAAACCCTATTTTTCCATCCGTCTGCGGATCGGATCGGGTGAACACAGACAGACGGTCCATGTTTATCTGATCCCCCCATAGGGGAGAGCTGAGATCTGACAGGGTGATCCCTGCACAGTGTGCGCGGGGACTGCCCTGTGAGCAAGCAGAGGTTCACGTGGACGCATCATCACAGATCTGTCTCATGTGTAAGACGTCTAACTTTGACACAGTTAGCTGACTTGAACAGATATTGTGCTAAGTGCAAAGAAGACTTTTTTTTTCAAAGTCGCTATAGTTACAAGTGTTTCAGTGCATGGCTAGGTAACAAATGGTTAATTGTAAGTAGGTGGTGTATGGCTGGGGAGACCACACCCCCTCTGTCACCACCTATATATAAACTGTCTAGGTCTATGCACACATAGACTCTTCATTGTACTTAACAGGTGAGAATGTGGCCTTTGTAAAGAGAAGGAAAGTGTGGGTTTGTATCCTTGTTTAGAGTATAGGGCAAAGTATTTTTTTTTTTGGGGTCATCTGTATGTGTGCAAAGGGTTTAATGAGCTCTGTAGATCCACTGATGTAACATGTTCTAATTGACTTAGATGTGCCATGTGCAGCACACAAACCTAAACATACCTGATTTAAAGGATGTGGTGTTAAAACAAGTCTTGTTTTTATCTGTGCTTCCATGTAGATATGTTTACACATATTAACTTATTAATTTTGTGTATATATATATATATATATATATATAATATATATAGCATCATCTCATTGCTTTGAACAAATGATTGCACGTGTTTTTTTTCAGGTGCATTTCTGTTATTTTAATCTGGCTATCCTGCAAATGCACTTTGTGCCCCATGGGTGGATTTACTCCCTTGACACCCAGAATGGGCATCAAACATATATCCCTATTCCACTTAATGTAGTGGGTGGTAGGCAGTGACTATGATAAATTGCATCATGGCTGCTACAAATTTAATGTGATGATTTGACAGGCAACACCACCTGTCAGACTCCACTGTTAACTCAATGGGGTCATGCTGCTCCTGGTTGAGTTGCTATGCATTAGCCCCATCATAAATCCTATAAAAAGAGGCTGCTTGGCTGCACTCTGAAAAAATTATCCACTGCAGATCACTTTTCAGAGCTTTGGCTAGTGTTAACCTAACCTAATGCAGTTACCACATTGCTGTATTGGTTCACACTACAGCGACTTGGAATCCAGCTTGTTTTGCCCGACATGACTAATTCCATTGAAGTGAATGAAAGCCGTCTTAAAGGGGTTGTAAAGGAGAATTATTTTGAAAAAAAATAAAAAAAAGCATCCTTTACCTGCCTGCAGATATTCCTCTTTTCACTTCCTCATTTGTTTTGCTCAGAAGTTGCTCTATTTCTTCTCTGTTCTTTTCACTTCCTGCTTGTCTGTGTTACTCACCACTTTGAAGGGAGGCTTTACTGTGGTGGTCAGTGAACTACATCTGCGCTGCATTAACCGCAGGGAGACATTTCCGATCTCTGCAGCCGAGCATTGGGAATATGTCTCCCTACATGTGATTAGCACAGCGCCTTACAGACTTCCTGGCAGGCTCTACACGTGGACTGTGCGAACACGCTGGAGCTCATCCCTACTCCAGTCATCACATTCAGAAAACTGACTGGAACAAGTGCTCATGCAGATCAACCACACTAAGGTGAGAATTTTTTTTTTTTTTTTCTCTGACTGTCCATTCCGAAAATGAAGGAGACTGTAAATAACAGATTTACTGGCTTTCCTCTGGTCTCCATCCTGACAGATCTGGGACAAGGGAGGAGCACAGAGGGACAGAAAGGGGGACACAGATCTACCTGTATAGATTTTAATAAAGCGGCTGAAAGCCACAGGGGGCAAGGAGAGTAGTAGCTGTCGGATGCTTTACTGAAATCTATACAGGGAGATTGGTGCTTGTCACTCACCCCCCTCCCCCACTGCCGCGCTGATCATCCCCAGACTGCCCAGTCATCATGTCAAGCATTGGCGCATTCGCCGGAGTACAAGTACTCCTGCAAATGCTCAGTATCGGTACTGATAATCGTATCAGTGCAGTCCTAGTATTCTGCAAACCTTGGTTGTAACAAGTTAATTGAGTTACTATTGCCTTTCTATCATCTTGTGCCAGTTTTCCCATTCTTCAACCTCTGACATCAATAAGGCCTGTTCATCCACACAACTGCTGCTCACCGGATATTTTCTATTTTGGACTAATCTCTGTAATCCCTAGAGATGGCTGTGTTTAAAAAAAAAAAACGTTTTCTTTTAAGATATTCAGATCGGCTCATCTGGCACCAACAACCATGCCATGTTCAAAGTCTCTTAAATCCCCATTCTGATGCTCGGTTTGCATTTCAGCAAGTTGTCTTCACCTATTCTAGATGCGGAAAAGCTTTGTGTTGCTGCCATGTGATTGGCTGATTAGCAATTTGTGTTACCAAACAATTCACCAGTTGCCCCCCCATGAAGTGGCTGGTGAGTGTACATTGCCATTTTGTTCTGTTGAAAAATAGTTAATGTTTAACATTTTAAAGAGGTGTCAACACAAGCATGTGCCCAGTGTTAAACTGCAAAAGTGCTATTGTGCACCCCGTTTCCCCTAACGTATTCATCACTCTGTGATTTGACCCACCCTTTCTCTAACCCATGCAACTACATACTACATACTCCACTGACTGGCATAAACTCTGTATCCTGGCCTAGGCCAACAAGGCCTAGGGTAGCACTTTGCAGGGGGACAGCACAAAGTCCCTGCTGGCTTGCGCTATACTGTTAGTGTAACGCAAGCTGCTTCTAATTTTGACTGACTGTCCTATCCGTCCTGGACCACAAACCTTCCTCACTGTGCTATGTTTCCTGCTGCACCATCGGCATGGTTAGATCATCTTGGTTCTCTCTATAAAACTAACAAATGTGTGCTTAAACTATTTTGGATAGAGTAAGGGAGGGTTATAGCCCCTGTCAGTTTATTTTTACCATCCCTGTCCTATTGCATAGATTTTCTGCCCCATAGCCAAACAGGAAGTGAGAGGGAATCTATGCAAATTAAGGGAATCCAATGCCCACCCCCCTCCCAGGTCCTAATAACTAGTGTACCTGCTTGAAAACTTCAGGGTGGATCTTGAACAGAAAGGGGTGTGGTCTTTTCAGGAAGAGGTGGAGCATATTTAAATTTGGGTTGGGTGCAAGCCTTTAGTCAGGCCTAGAGCAGCACCAAACCTAAATGCACTACTAACTGGCATGCATACTCTGCTTTTTTGGTTCTGGCACTAGGAGACCAGCAAAGTTACAGTACATTTAATATGCTCTTTAGTAATTTGTAGTTGCTTAATAGACACATCGTTAAACTCTTGTCTTTCAGAGCTGCTGCTTCATCTCCTCAAGCCATGGGGTTGTACAAACTGAAAGTAGCAACTGGGTCAGACCTGTCTGCTGGCACCTGTAATAATATCTTCATTGTTCTTGTGGGCATAAATGGAGAAAGTGAGAAACACCAAATGCCCCGTCACTGGAGCCACTTTTTGCCTGAATCTGTGAGTATACTGATTTGCTAGGTAAAACATTTACAATTGTCTGCTTTCTGGTTAAAGGTTTCTTGATAGCAACTTGGTATAACTGTAAAATCATTGAACTGGCAGCTAACGGCACATTATAAATTGTCCTTGCCTAATGCTTGGGGTAGTAATCTGTGGCTATCTCCTTGACACAGAAGAATGTCTTTTCTGTGTATTTGGAGTTCTAGGGCTTGGTGCCAAGCTGATTTGAGGGCAGTACTATCTAACTCTTTTACAATCACTGAAAATAAACGACTTTCCCTTAAAGAAAAAAAAAAAATGTCCAACCACACCAATGGTTGAATTTTTACCTTTTTTTTTTTGGAGGCTACTGTATGTAGCGCCATGTTCCCATTGAGTGGGTGCTATGTGTTAAATTTGAGTTGCCTCAGCAGTACTTTTGGCTCAGAATGATTATTCTAAATTGTTGGTGGGTGTCGCTGTTGCGGTTAGAAAGGCAACAAGCTGGATGTATTAAGTATCTCTCTGAGGCTCAGGGGGTGTGGTCAACCTGCTGTGCATTCTGGGGAGGGGTACTTAAGGGACAGACAGTTTAGCAGGGTTTGTTTTCTGATCCTAACCTGAGGGCCCTCCTTGTGGCAGGCAAAGCACTATGAAGCGCTGTGGCATTAGAAGAATTGTGATGGTCTTGGACTGAAAAGTCAGAGATATCTATTACTTTGAAATTTCTTTAGTGCCGTTCTATGGAAGCAGTAGGTTTAAATAGAACACCAAATGCTTAAAATAACTTCTTTAATAACTTCACTTTTCTTCATATAATACTGCTGCTTTGCAGAAGACAGTCCATGTACAAAAACACGTATTGAATAAAGTATAACAGAAAATGGTGGTTCAAATATTCAATCTTGTCATTTAACATAAGATGGTGGATGTATTTCTTTCTTCAGTGTTTATACTCTCTGTAAGTTATTAAAGCATTCACTAATTTCTCTGAAAGGTATAACTATGTGGCTTGCAACTTGGTTAGGTTTGGTGAGGTTGATTTTTAGTTTGTGAATTAGTTGGGTGGAATTACACGTGAACACATAACTAGTTCAGTATACAGTTCTAATCACATTATTTACAATAGGAACATATATAACTGTATGACATACCTATTTGGCCCCTTTGCTTCCATAAAACTGGACTCTGTCTCTGTGTGTGGCATGAGCATCCAGCCCATGGGCTGGGAACTTCCCAGACAGAATGGATGCAAAGCTGGCTATGATTGGCCAAGACGCCTGCTCAGTGTGAGATTGCTGTGATTGGCCAAGGCTCCTGATGAATCACAAAGGCTTAACTTCATACTTTCTGGTATGAATTCTACTGTTACTGAGCTTACTTTCGCTGTCATATAAATAAATGATTCTTAAAGGCATATTTTTCTTTTGCTTCTGTGAACACAACATACAACTGTTGACATCCAAGCATAAAATAACTCTACTTTTGTTTCTCACATATAAGCATGTGCACTACATTTAGGTGTACTAGCAGGTCTAGCTGTATATACATGTAGGTTATATTAGCAACCTAGGACAGGTTCTAGCGGGCCCGAGGCCTAGCAACTGAGGGTAGGCCCAGGAGTTTCTGGGGCCTACTGATCCAAGGATGGTCCTTTGCTACCTTTTTATCTATGGAAGGAAGCTGAACCAGTGGGATTCAATTGATGGACATACCTTGGTGGATTTACCTCACTGTGCTGCTGTTCTGGCTGTAAGATTCTTAGCACTGTGAGTCGTGGAACCAATATTTAGTGTGCAGTTGGTTACATGATCTTGTGGCAGAAGATCATGGGATGGCCTGACGATGCATAAGTCTGTGGCAGACTTTATCAAGCTTCGCATTAGCTGCTAGGCTGGTGAGTAGGCCTGTCTGGTGGTTGCTAAAATCCAGTGTGGAGCTGAGTTTATCCTCTAGATCAGGAGTCTCCAAACTACGGCCCTCCAGGTGTTCAGGAACTACAATTCCCATCATGCCTAGTCATGTCTACGAATGTCAGTTTTACAATGCCTCATGGGAAGTGTAGTTCCACAGCAGCTGGAGGGCCGTAGTTTGGAGATCCCTGCTCTAGATCTAAGTGATATGCAAAGCAAAAGTGCCTGAATCTTTCCCTGTCCCTCTACCACTCTGTTGGAGAACTTTGTTAATAAAACCCCTGAAACAGGCGTATGGAACAGTAATCTAAACCAGCAGCTCCCCCGGGAGTAGTGCTACACGTATGACTTGGGCATGTATCCTCTGCAAGAACTGGCCATGTGACTCTGGTAAAACCTGTAGTAAACAGATTTGTCAATTTTCTTCTAGGTGGCAGAGTTTGATATAAATGAACCAAAAGATCTTGGAGAGCTCCTGCTTGTCCGGGTGTCTGTGGAGTGCTACTTAAAGTTCATTCTAGATGCCTGGTTCTGCAAATTTGTCCATGTTACCTGCCCCAATGGTCAACATTACCAGTTTCCATTCTATCAGTGGATAACAAAACCTGACCCTGTGGAGATCCCAGAGGGGAAAGGTAAGGCTTAATTGTTCTGTTTATCTGTTGCCTTTTGAGACTGATGTGACATTCCCTACTAGAGGATTTTAATGCTTCCTCACCCAGCCCACCTTTTAACTTGGCCACCAAAAATCCACAACTCTTGTGTTCTATTGCATTTTGTAGGAATGGACAATTCAATATTGAAATTGCTCCTGCTGTCCTATCCCAATGGTACCTAAAATAGATTAGTTTGTGGTTGGCTTTCTGTAAATCTGAATTGGTTGGTGCAGTGAGCTGAAAGAAGCCTACAGCTCAATATTCTGTGATCTGGGTATAACGTGCAGTGCCGCTCTATGCTGAGACAAAAATAAGGTAGTAGGTGTCTGCACCATCCAGGGGTATAGAAGCATCATTGGAGAAGGGAACACTGCTCACCAAACCAGTGCATGTGTGGTATTAACCAGTGCTGATCCAGCCACATCCTCCATGTTTCATTCACCCAGGTACTACTGATCAAACCCAGTGATTGGGGTGAAACATGTCAGAGGGCATGGCTGGAGGGTTGGCGAGGTGTTCCCTCCCTGGGATATGAGCTGTTATTTGGGCTCAGACTAGTGATGGCAAATTTAGCTTCAATTCCAGCCATGGCTGTGCTGGGAGTTCCACCATTGTTTGCCTGGGGGTGTCATTACCACCCCCAGGCCAAGGGCTGCAACAGCAAGTTCAGGGTGTATTGGGAGTGGTTGCCCCGCTGTGCATGCTGGGGAGGGGTACTTAAGGGACAGACTCCATCAGTGCAGGTGCGTATCCTGACTCCAGGGTCATGGCTTCACCTGGTAGGCCTAGTAGTCAAACTGGGGCCTGCTTTCTGAAGAGGTGATCCTGTGCCGTCCTGCAGAAGGAAGCCACTTGATGAAGGAAACCAGGGGAGGACCTATCCTGAAGAGGGCCATGCAAGAGGCTGGTATCTTGGAGTCGGCCTGGGAACTTGATTGATCGGATGCACCATACACTGAAATGCTTAACCATGGTCACCTGTCGGCTCTAAGTTCTACAAAAGTTGATCTGGTCTTGTTATAGCTTAAGTGTTTTCATTAAAACACTGTCTGTATACATAACCTTTGACCTAAACATGCAAACCACCATGACACGTTGCCTGCACTTCTGATGTCTAGCTTTCCTTACACTATGCTACCTGGCAAGTCTCCTGTAAAGCACATGGGATAAATTGGCCAATTTGTAACATGTTTGGGCCCAGTACTAGATGGTTCAGCATTGCTGTCTGAATGCAATTACTTGGCAAAATCTGTCCAGTGCCAGTTGGCAGCCCAGGCATTAATTTGTTGCAATGGCCCCCAACAAGACTGTCATGCAGAAATCAATAGCTAGTCTGGGGTTATAACGTTTTGGTTTGTCTGACCCTTATTATAGGCTTACTGATTCAAGTACTTTCTCAACAAAACTGTTTGGCTTCACGAGTAAATGGTCACTGATCCTTGTATTCTAAGTTGTTGTGAGCTGAATTTCTAGTAATGACCAAACTGATTGTTCGGACATGTATAACTTGTTCTGTTTCAGGTGTTGTAATAACCGGAGACACTCATCCTAGTCTCCTGAAACAAAGAAAGACAGAGCTGGAGATGAACCGAGAAACGCACAAGTAAGACGCCTACATTTGATCTGTACATGCAAGTGAAATTTGTTTCCATTTTTGGCATGCTTTTTTGCACTTTACAGTACTGTGGACTTTCAAATCTCTGACCACTGCACTCTAATGGTTCCAGACCATCTACCTATATAGATTGTAATCACAATCTAAAGTAAAATTATTTTGGCTACTATTGATTAACAGTTGAATACAGCATTGTCGCAGGAAGAAATAAAAGCTTTGGCTGTTCCATGAGGGGCACAGAGGGAGCAGGTCCTCCTAATGGCACACTTGGGTTTGCAGTTTTTATGGCCCATTCAGATCTTTGCAGTTTGTCACTATGGGGGTTATTAAAACTAAAGTACAAAATCTGGTGCAGCTTCACGTAGAAACATATTGGCTTCCAGGTTTTATTGCAAAAGCTTAACCAAACAGGGTGAAGTTAGAAGCTGGCTACCATACACATGTGTGCCAGATTCTGCATGCTCCCATTTTAGTAAATCCCCCCTATGCTTAACATTACAAATCTGACATGTAAAACTTTTGCAGACACAAAGGTGCTATTGCAAGATTACTGTACATCTCGTCAATGCAATTAATTGGGTTTGGTAGGCCTTCAGAGTGTAAAGCTATTCAATAAATGTATGGAACCTCTGAGGGTATTTTGGAGGGCTTTAGAACTTTCAGTATGTGAATATTTGCTCCTCGATCATTCAGCCTAATCTGATGTTCAGACCTGTTCATAGTCACTAAAGCTTTTTCATAAAGATTGTGCTTTTGGAGGGTTCACCTCAAAATGACAACCATGTCATATATATATATATTTTTTTTTCTTTTTCATTTACTGCCGAACTTGAACGTGTGTGTGTGTCTGCCTCATTTGCCTTTTAATGTTGGTTCTTGTATCTTTGGGTATGCATGCCACTTACTGTTTCTGATAGCTTTTCCTCTAAAAAGTAGTCTGGCATTAAATCTTCTAAAATTATTAATAAAGGGTGACTTGTAATAAGCTTGTTCCTTCATGTAGGTGGAAGGTTTATGCAGAAGGTGTCCCTCACTGCATTGATGTAGAAGATGATGATATATTCAAGCTGCCTGCTAACGATCAGTACTCTCTGCTAAAAGAGTACAGCCTTGGCTACAACCTTCTTTCCACGTATGTATCTCCATTCTTCTGTGAAAAAGCGTCCAGGACCTATTGTGTAGGTATACTTCGCGAATTGGTTGGCAGGAAAAGGGCACTTAATGCTTCTAGCATTCCTAAACGGAACACGTACATGTGTTTGGCATTCAATAATATGACATTTTCTCCTATCACCTTTCAGAACGGCACACCTGAGATGAGGGCTCCTCCCCACAGGAAACACAATCAATTAACAGCTTGTTAGAAGTCCCCACCCCCCCCCCCTGATCCCCAGTATTGATTGTGTTTCTCGCGAACACAGCGACTTGTTTTTGTTTGAAAGACCGGGGAGGGTCGAATGGTACCTCTGAGACAGGTTTTTAGGGAGGGCTGAACTAACCTGTAGGCTTTGGCCTTCTCAATGGTTTCCCCAGCGCTCTGAGCCTCAGGGAGGGCGAGCCATCGCTGTGATGCAAAAATACCGCCGCTAAGCTGCTCTCCACTTCCGGGCTTTTCCTAGGATGAAGCACTAAGCTCCAAGCCTCTTTCTGAAAACGGCCCCATCACAGGAAGTCGGGGCCCGGCAGACACAGTGCAACCCGGAAGTGTTAGGACGCCGAGAGACAGCGTGGAGAGTGGCGGGGAAGTGGTCGGCTTGCTGTACCAGCCCCCCCCCCCCAGCGGTAACGGCAGCCAGGACCCAGCCAACCTCCTCATGGAACAGGAGGATGGGAAGGCAAATGTGACTGCAGGCAGATCCAGGTCGGGGATCGGTGAGTACAAATCCCCCTTGGAAAGGGAGAGAGGTCCCAGGGCCAGCCAGAACAGGAACTGGATTTCACTTATCACCTTACCCTTTCCCCTCCCGAGTACAAACCTGCAGTCTTAGGAGAAGACAGAGTAATGTTATGCATATGTGTTATATCTCTTGTCTTACAGAATTCCCCCCCCCCCCCCCCCAGCGGAACCCGGGAGGCCCCAGATAAACAACCTCCTACCGCTACAGGTCATAGCTCCTCTTAAAATAAAAATGTGGGTACTGTAGAGATAAACTCCCAATTTAAAGCCCTTTTGCTAAAAATGCATTATTAATTTAGCAGGGAAAGGAGCTGCTGCAATAAGATCTCTCATCTATGCAGATGGAAAGGCCGGCAACAGTCAAAACTATCCATGAAGCCTGCCAGGCAGTTAGTAACCCAAGGTCTGACATAGAGGAGCTCATCCCTAGAGAAGGAAAGCTTCTTCTGAATGGGATCTAGTGCCCTTCACCCACCTTCACAATCGCTCCCTCTAGCCCAGGTAGAGGAAGCAAAGGAGGATATGGTAAGCCAGGCAGAACACAGCTCAGAGGGGGAGTTGGATCTAGACCTGTTAAACCAGATTTAGGAGGATGCATGGTTAAGGAGACGCCCCTTCACACCAGAGGGTCTGGATGGACTCCTGCAGGCAATATAGGCCACTGAGATTACAGAAGCCCCTAGAATAACTTCATATAGGGGGCTGAGCAAGGCTCAATCCATGGTGTTCTACTCCATCAATCCCTAAATGATCAGAGCCAGCTGCTATGAATCTGGCAGGTAGCTTACGATGTTTTTAGCCCCCTCAAAGCCTGCCTCCTAAACTTTTACCCGTAGGGTGGGGCACCCTAGTGAACATATTTTCCTTGAGGAGGTTGCTTATTAGGTGCAACATCTCCCCAAGTTCCAACCTATAATTTCCTCCTTGCACTGCTGCTATATCTTTCAGTGTGTAAGAGTTAATCAAAACCTCTTATGGTTTGGGCTACAAACCATCTTAGAGCTGTACGAGAAGCATAAAATGCTAGCCCGCAACCCTTAATTGAGGGTTTCCTGGTGCAAACCTCTATGCTAAAGCTAGGTAAACTAGCCTGTATTTAGTGTGAAGCCCTACAGATGTCTGCTTGCCCCAGGCTAAGATTGTGATTACCTCTCCCTGAGAGACTTAGGCCTCTTTCACACGGAGCGGTCCATTTTTCAGTCCGCTCTGTGTGTCTGTCGGCTCAGCGGGGGGGGGTCCCGCTGAGCTGTCGGCGGACCCTGCACACTGTGCAGGGACGCTAATGTGAAAGGGGCCTTAATTGATGTCCTGGGTCTGTGCTCGTTAAGACCTTAGAGGCTTGGAATCACTCCCTGTGTGTGTGTGTGTGTGTGTGTGTACTAGCTACACCTACTCAGACCTATGCAGTAGTACAATAGCAGCTACCACTACTGTGGTATAGTCACACCTCAGACTTCCATTATTTGGAATTGCCTTTTTCCCTGATCGTCTTCCAGGACAGCCCCTGAGAGATGGCGTCCCTCCCATCGAGACAGGAAACGCGTTGCCACAATCTTTAAAGGACTGCCCCCTTCAGTCCCTGGTCAGTCTTTGTGTTTCCTCTCTCGGAGGAACATGTTGCTGAGGAACCTTCTCTCAGGGGCTGCGTGGAGGACCGGGTCTGACCATTGCACGCCTGGAAAGATTTTTTTTTGTCTTACCTTTGGGCACGGGTACCGTCCAGCAGACAGGAGCAGGCCCGTTTCTCCCTCCTTCCCCGGTACCGATTTGGTCAGTGGGCGGAATGGCGCGGTTCCCCTCGGCGGGAGTTCAATTTTTCAAAACTTCCAGCGCTGGGGGGTCAGACGCTGATGCGTCATTTCCAGCGGAAGCGCGTCATAGCCATGCGCCGAGACCTTCCGGTTCCAGGTCTCAGCGGCGTGGGGAGCTGAGGAAAATCCCAGTCTGGGCCTGTATCCCGACCAGCAGCCAGCTATACCGGACCAGCGGCGGGAGCGGAGGCAGGGAACAGCCATGGAGGTCAATCCCTCGCAGACTCCGGATGAAGCAGGCGCCAGCATCACCCAAGTAGGCTGCTGGGCAGTTCTAGGGTGTATTTTTCTGCTAGATGGTGGTGGTGAACATTCTGGTGATAGTAAAGCACACTATGGAGCAGGCGCTGTGGGAACTAAGGCCCTTTCCTTTTTCCTTTTAGGCCAAGGAAACTTCCAGGGAGGATAGGTCTGGCCGCAAGAAATGCCCAAATTGTGGTAGCAAGTTGTCCTCTGGGTATGATAAGGCTCTCTGCAAGCAATGTATCTCTAAATTGCTTAAATCAGTGACAGACTCTCCCTCAGTTTCCTGGGCTCCTTTGAGGAGATGGCCTCGACGTTTAAATCTCTTAGGGATTTGATCGCTAATGTTAACACATCTGTAGTTCCTAGTGCAGCCACCGCCTCTCCGTCACCAAGCCCCACTATTCCTAGCTCTGGGGAGCCCCGCACGGTAAGGGAGCGTAGCCCCGAAGTTGCTAGACCGGAATCCTCACTCAGATTCAGACTTAGAGGAGAGCCAGGTCACAGCTAAAAGAATTACTAAATATAAACTGTCTATTGAGGAGGTAGACGAGTTACTGGGGGCCATTTACGACACCCTAGAAATGGAGGAGGAGGCTCCGTTATCTAGACATGACAAGATGTATGCGGCCCTAGGGAAAAAGAAAGCTAGGGTTTTTCCTATCCATGAGGTACTCTCTGACTTGGTTCGCAGAGAATTGGTGGAACCGGATAAGAAACCCTTTTTTTCCTAATTCGCTGAAGAGGAGATTCCCGTTTGACGAGAACCCAGAGGCAGTCTGGAATAAAGCGCCTAAATTGGACGCTCCCTTATCCAAGGTTTCTAAACAGGCAGACTTGGTCTTTGAAGCTATGGGCCATCTGAAGGACCCGATGGACAGAAGAACCGACCTTGTCCTGAAGAGGGCATGGGACTCTTCTATGGCAGGCCTGAAACCAGCGTTGGCTACTTCCTGCGTGGCCAGAAATTTAGAGTTTTGGCTGACCCAGCTGGAGGAACATCTTAAGGCGGGTACCCCTAGGGAAGAACTACTAAAGACTTTCCCTATGTTTAAGGCGACCGGTGTAATTTCCGATGCTACCACAGACACGGTTAAGTTCACAGCCAAATCAGCAGCTCTATCAGTAGCAGCTAGAAGGTCTGTGTGGTTAAAAACCTGGTCCGGAGACATAGCATCAAAGACGAGATTATGCAGTGTTCCCTTTAACAGGGACCTAGTTTTTGGGCCCGAATTAGAAACCGCCTTAAAGGACAGCAGATGAGAAGAAATCCTTTCCGTTTAAAAGAATTTCCAAAGGAAATGTTTTCGCCCCCCCCCCCCCCCCCCAGGACGCAGAAAAAAACGGGAAAGATGTTAAGCCCAAAAAGCATTGGGCAGGGCAGAAGGGCAAAGGAAGAGGGGGCATTCTGTTTAACCGGCCCCCAAACCACAGTGATGTCAGGGTTCCTGTGGGAGGGAGACTAAAACTTTCTCCCCCAGTGGGAAAAAGTAACCGCGAACTATTTTGTTTTAAACATTATCAGGAAAGGTTACACACTGCAGTTCCACAGACAACCTCCAGCCAAATTTCTGGTAACAAGACTGCCCAGACATCCAGAGAAGGCAAAAGCCTTACCTCTGTTAATAGGGGAAATGGTGGACCAAGAGGTATTGGTTCCTGTTCCAATTCAAGAGAAAGGGGAGGGTTTCTATTCTCATATTTTTGTTGTCAAAAAACCCTCGGGGAAAGTTCAGACTCATCATGAACCTGCGGCCCTTGAACCTATCCATCCGATACAAAAGGTTTCGGATGGGGTCGATTTACTCTGTAAAATCTTCTGCAGAAAGATACTTTTATGGCAACCCTGGATCTAAGGGACGCCTATTTGCATATACCAATAAAGGAGGAATGCCAAAAATTCCTCCGCATGGCAATTTTGATAGAGGGAAAAATGTACCCTTTCCAGTGCAGGGCTCTACCATTCGGCCTTTCTTCCCCTCCAAGAATCTTTTTAAAGGTTCTTGGGGAAGCTCTGGTTCCCCTAAGACTCCAATCTGTGTCGGTAGTACCGTATTTAGACGATCTCCTCATCACGGCTCCGTCAGAGGAACAGCTCTGCCGGGACCTAGAGCTGACCAGGTACAGTTTACAAAACTTGGGGTGGATCATCAGTTTGGAGAAATCCAAGATGATTCCAACTCAGGATATCCTCTACTTGGGTTACAGAATTCCATCGGTAGAACAAAAGATCGCTTTACCGGAAGAAAAGATGTCATTCCTCCAAACCAGTCCCACATGCACCATATGAGAGATTATGTCGGTCTTAGGGCTGATGACAGCGGCCATTCCAGCAGTACAGTGGGCAAGGTTCCATCAGAGAATTCTTCAAAACTTTCTGTTGGACCAATCAAGAGGAGAGGACCTGGAAGATCCAGTAAAGATTCCAGCCAGGGTGAAACGTTCACTCTGGTGGTGGAAGGACAGAGGAAACCTAGACAAGGGGGTGCTCTGGGGCCTTCCTATCTCGGCAATCCTGACCACAGATGCGAGCAGTTGGGAGCCCACCTCGACACTCGTTGGGTACAGGGCAGGTGGACGCCGGAAGAGAAGCAGCTCTCTTCCAATTGGAAGGAGTTGGCAGCGATTTTTAAGGGCACTGTTTGCCTTCCAGGAAGAACTGGAGGGTCATCATTTACAAATCCGTTCAGACAACGTGACGGCAGTAGCCTATGTGAACAAACGGGGAGGAACAAGGAGTCCTCGTCTAATGCTACTGGCAAATCGACTGTTTCTTTGGGCAGAGAGACATTTGAAATCCATCTCTGCAGTCCACCTGAAGGGCGAACAGAACAGTACCGCAGACTTTCTGAGCCGGCACCTAGTGTCCAAGAGTGGTCCCTACACTCAGAGGCCTTCAGGGTCATAACCGATCAGTGGGGAATACCAGAGATAGACTTATTTGCAACCAGGCGGAATTCCAAGGTTCCCGTTTTTTGCCCTCTTATTTCCAAGAGATCAACCTTGGGCGGTGGATGCTTTACAAACACCCTGGACGTTCAGACTAGTGTACGCATTTCCTCCACTACATCTTATTCCGAGAGTTCTATCCAAATTTCTGACCAGAAGAAACTTGTCTGATTCTGGTAGCTCCCTTCTGGCCCAAGAAACCCTGGTTTACAACTCTCCTAGGCCTGTCACAACAACCGCCTTTGAGCCTCCCCAACAGACCGGATCTATTGTCCCAGGGACCTCTGTTATATCCACACCTACCCATGCTGAAGCTCTCAGCGTGGCTACTGAGGAAGAGATCCTAAGGAGGAAGGGCCTTTTCGGAGAGGGTAATTCAGACCTTACTTCAAAGTAGGAAACCGGTTACTAGAGCCATATACAGCAAAACCTGGAAGAAATTAAATTCCTGGTTATCGGATCGGGGACTAATGGACAAGAATATTGGAAACATTCTACAGTTGTTACAGGACGGTGTAGACCAAGGGTTATCCCTGAGTACCATCAAGGTACAAATTGCAGCCTTAAGCGTTTATCTGGATACGCGGCTACAAGAAAATCGGTCTCTAGATTTTGTAGGTCAGTCGCCAGACAGAAGCCAACAAAAACTAAAGTAGTGCCAGCTTGGGACCTGTCGGTGGTTCTAAAAGCCTTTTTGGGTACTCCATTTGAGCCCATATCATATACCTCTCTAAGACTGCTCACTTTAAAAACTGTGCTCCTGGTAGCAATTACTACAGCCCGCAGAGTCAGCGAAATTCAAGTGCTCTCGGTCAGAGAGCCATTTTTGCAAATTTTCGAGGACAGAATCATTCTGAAGACAGACCCTGGGTTCCTGCCAAAGATATCTTCAGGTTTTCATAGGTCCCAAGACATTATTTTGCCAAAACGCTTCTAATAAGAAGGGTAAAAGAGTTTCATCTCCTAGATGTGAGGAGGTGTGTTTTACAATATTTAGAAACAACAAATTCATTTAGGCTTTCAGACTCCTTATTTGTTCTTTTTTCTGGCCATCACAAAGGACAGAGCTTCCAAAGCCACGATAGCTAGGTGGATTAGGTCCGCTATCCTAGAGGGTTTTAAAACCATGGGTAAAGTTTTTCTGGAGGAAGTTGGAGCCCACTCCACTAGGGCACTTGCTACTACCTGGGCAGAAAGGGCTGGCGCCACCCCGGAACAGATCTGTAAGGCGGCCACGTGGTCAAGTTTTGCCACCTTAACAAGACATTACAGACTGGACCTGCTGTCTAGCCAGGATCAGGCTTTTTGGAGGAAAGTCCTCCAGGCTGTGGTCCCACCCTAGATCTGGTGAGTACTTTGGGATCCTCTCAGGGGGTGTCCTGGAAGACTATCAGGGAAAATCTGATTTAGTACTCACTGGTAACTCCTTTTCCGGTAGTCTTCCAGGACAGCACGATCCCACCCTTTTCAGGAATTGTTATGTAATACATTTACATGTTAACCTGTTCTGGTTATATCTTGCAGTTTCATCCTTCGGTTCTTTGAGTAAGACTGACCAGGGACTGAAGGGGGCAGTCCTTTAAAGATTGTGGCAACATGTTTCCTGTCTCGATGGGAGGGACTCCATCTCTCAGGGGCTGTCCTGGAAGACTACCGGAAAAGGAGTTACCGGTGAGTACTAACTCCAATTTTCCTTCACTGGTGGGTGAAGGGTTAGTATCTGAAGTTCAGGCTATGCCTAGGATAGATTGTTGGTCTGACCACACATCAGAAATGCACAACATTGGAAGTTTGTCTTGTGTCTTTTCTGTTATATACTGTAACTGTTATATAACTATCTTATGGCTCACTAGAAATGCATAATATTGATTATGTGATGGTACTCTGTTGCTTATCAAACGCATACCATTGAATTGTTGGTGACACTTCTTTTATAACCATACACTATTGTTAATCAGAAATGCGCAACATTGAATTGTCAGCGACATTTCTGTTGGTCATGACTCTACAAGGTTGCTAATCAGAAATGCACAACATTGTATTTGTAGTGACATTTCTGTGGGTTATGCGACACTTTAAGGTTGCTATTCAGAAACGCACAACATTGAATTACTGTTGGTGAAATTTCTGTTGGATACATGACTGTACACTATTGCTTATCAGAAATGCATGACATTGAGTTACTGATGGTGACATTTCTGCTGGTTATATGACTAGCAAACTTGTACAATCAAACGCACAACATTGTATTATTGGTAGTGATATTTCTGTTGGTTACTTGACTGTACACAGTTGCTATTCAGAAACGCACTGCATTGAGTTTTCTTTTTGCTAGTGACATTTCTGTTGATTGGATGACCCTTCAAGTTTGCTATTAAATACATTGAGTTGTCTGCAACATTTCTGTTGGTCATATAACTGTACAAGTTTGCTAATCAAAAATGCACAACATTGTATTACTGGGAGTGACGCTTCTGTGGGTTAAGTGACTGTATACTGTTGCTATTCAGAAACGCACAGCATTGATTTTTTGCTAGTGACATTTCTGCCTTCTGCCAGTTCTGACTGGTGTTGCTAATCAGAAAGGCACAATGTTGAATTATTGTTGGTAACATTTCTGTCTTTTGTCCTATACCCTGTTGTTTATCAGAAGTGTTAGTGCCGCTCTCTGCCGGTTATGACTGCACGTAGTCTAGCACCAGCAATACACATCTGAGGTCACATGTGTCTTTTCTGTTGTCATACTGGCTATGCGGCTGCATTCGCGTGATCATCAGAAATGCGCAATAGGTGTTAGTATAATTTCTGTTGGTTATATGACCGTACTGCGTTCGGTATTGGGAATACACGACACCAAAGTTCTTGTTGTCCTGTCTTGAATCTATTACCTTAGTTTGCTGTACATCATAAAAACACAGCAGTGTCGGTGTTGAATTGCTCAGAAAAACACCATATTGCTAGTGTCCTTTCTGTTGGATGTATGACCTTAAAATATTAAGCATCAGAAGCATACATTTGAAGTTTTGTGTCCTTTTTCTCTTTGCTTAGGTTATATGGTATCTTATTACATATTAGAAATGCACAATTTTAAGTTTGGTTTGTGTCTTCTGTCCTACAGGTGACCGTACCTGAACCCAGTAGGGTTATAGGACACCGGAAGGTCATAAAATCCCCTATCATGATTTTTTTTTTTAGTAGGAACTAAGGCAGGGGTGTCAAACTGGCGGCCCTCCAGCTGTTCCGAAACTACAAGTCCCATCAAGCCCCTGCCTGTGGGAGTCATGCTTGTAACTGTTAGCCTTGCAATGCCTCATGGGACTTGTAGTTTTGCAACAGCTGGAGGGCCGCCTGTTTGACACCCCTGAACTAAGGGGTTATGCTCATAGGAGTTGTTTGCTTGAAGATGCAGCATCAGAGCTTCTCCTGACTGGTTCACCCAATCTTAAGTTCACAGCTCGGTATGTATCCATGTCACCCCCCCCCCCCCCCCCTTCAACGAACTGGATGTGATTAACCAATATTCGTCTTGCTCCTATAGAATTAATTCCCTGTAGTAGGGATCTGCTTAACATAACACTTTTTGGTACCAGAGGTACTCATTGGTGCTTGGAGTGGATTATGGTCTCAAGCACGGGATATTTATGAAATGCTATATTTATTGGCTCATAACACTCACTACTTAACCTGAAAGTACAGGGTAAACTGTGCCTGCGTGTTGTACGCAGGGGGCTGTGGAATTTTTATTTTCCCCCAGAAACTTTCCTATTAAAGTTAGGAGGGTGCGTGTTATATGCCGATAAATGTGATGGTTATGCTGTCCTTACCAGGCTCCTTTCTGCGTAGTGTTAATGCATCTACCCGCAGGGTTATAGGGAGCCTGGGGATATAGAACACTTTCACATCTGATATGTCAGCATTTAGATGGGAAGAAAACCAGAAGTTGGGTATGCCTGGTTACATAACAGAGCCTGAGGAATGCCCAGGGGGAGACCGGGCCTACTTGCCGACCAGCTTGCAGAGAAGCCGGTTGACCTGTCTAATGGTGTACGTTAGAGACCAGGGGTTTTGTCTGCAAGGCGCATGCGTGAGCTGCACCAAGGCACCCTGTGGTCCTGGCACTGAACAATGAGTGTCCTGCAAAGGAGGCACATGCACTCTGATGAATGGATGGGGGCAGGTGGACTGAAGTGGAACCACCTCTCCTTGAAGGTGCAGGAGCACACCAAACTCCCTGCTTGGTTACATACCTGTCCAGTCCTTTGAGCCCAGGGAATCGGCTTCCTTTAATCTATTATCCTAAGTGGGTTTCTTTCCTTTTTCACCATGGCAAAGAAAAAGTGATCCACAAGGATTGTCCGACAGGACTTTTTTCTAAACCATTCTCCTAACAGACTAGTGGTTTAAAACCAGATGTTCTTTGACAATTCGCAGGCTCTCAGATTTTCTTTAAGAGCCCATGCCACCTAGACCCTGTATCAAAGAGAAGGCAGGGGCATAGGTGGAGCAGACCTGCAGGTCAGTTACATGATCCAGCTAGAATACCTTCATCACACACTAGGGAGTGGAGGTTAAAAAAGTCAGAATCTGACATTTAGCAGAAAAACCTTGCAGGCAATGGTCCCAGCCTAAAGTAGGCCTGTTGGTTCCTTTTATTATCCTCTCAGGTGTGCCATCCTGGAAGTTGATAGGTTTTCTCCTATGTTAGACTTACCGGTAACGGTATTTCTGCAAACCTTCCAGGACGGCAGGCCTACTTCCCGCCCTATGTGGAGGGAAAGATAAGCACTACATGGTAAGTACTTATGTGGAACGATGTCCTTTGTGAACCAGTTCAGGATTACTTTATTACATACTGGGGATCAAGGGGAAGGTTGGGGACTTATAACAAGCTGTCAATTGATTGTGTTTCCTGTGGGGAAGAGCCCTCATCTCTCTCAGGTGTGCCGTCCTGGAAGGTTTGTCAAAATACCATTACCGGTAAGTCTAAAGTAGGTTTTAATTTTGCAGATCTTTTTCTTTTTCCATAATGCTATCGCTTGAAATGGCAAAGTGGGAAGACATTGAAAGGGTGTTGGAGCCCCCCCCCCCTTAAAGATTCGCAACTTTAGTTCAGCAGTTGCCAGTATCCTGTGGAACTGGCTTCAGGTTTAAGCTTTGTCATCAGAAATCGTTTTTTGGCACTGCAGTTGTCAGCACTGTATCTTGGAAAAACTTAGTCAGAATACTATACTAGCTTAATTTTTTACCAAAAAAGCAAACCCCCCTTCTCTTCACATCAACTTTCAATAGGAATTTTAAGTCAACAAACGCAAAACTGCAATTGATTCTCAATGATTTTGGTATGCAAGTACTTTTGGGTAGGCAACAGATCCTAAGCAGTTGCCTACAATTTTGGTAAGCAGCAGATCACAAACAGCCCCCCCTCCCCCAACCTCACTCTACTTCTCTCTTTTTATAGAATTGGGGGATCTAAGACTCAGCTAATAGATTATTGGTCTAGATCCATATTTTATCTGTTCTTCTCTACTCAGTGGCTTTGAAGCAATGCTTAAAGGATTTCTGTTCAACGAGGAATCGTGGCCTAACCTAGAAGACATCCAACTGCTGTCCTCTCTGCGAAAATCGCATAATTCAGGTTTGTGGGATCTCTACAATCTCTTGTAAAACCTTGTTGGTTCAGTTATCTTTATTGAACTCTGTACACAACCTCCAGCACAGTGGTTCTCGACTTCTGTCCTCAGGACCCACTAACAGGCCAGGTTTGCATGACTAAAATGCATTACAGATCTCATTTGCTGCTCAGTAATTGCAATAATCTAGTCTACATCTCCAAGGCAACGCGGTATCCTAGCCAAGGCCTAGGGCAGCACTTTGCAAGGGGGCAGCACAGAGAGTCCCCGCCGGCTTGCAATACACCGTTGGTGTAGTGCCAGTCTTATGGGGCGGACTGCACTGAGAGGAAAATTGGTCTACCGCTCCCATAAAGTGGCTGCACTGCTTGTGGAATGCTGGCCGCCCGCATACTGGAGATGGGGGGGGGGGGGGGGGGGGGGGGGCGCGCTGCTTCTAATTTTTACTGTTCTATCATACTGGACAACAAACCTGCCTCATTGTCCTATAGGTTTTCTGCTGCACCATTGGCATGGTTATATCTTATTCCTCTCCATAAAATTATCAGAACTTTAGGTAACTTTATTTTTAAACCATTGCAAAGATTTCCCTTCACTTTCTGCCCCGTAGCCAAACCAGAAGTGAGAGAATCTATGTGGCAGACGCAGCACTATGAAGTGCCTCATGCGCTGTGGCATTAGAAGAATTGTGATATCTCTTGACTTTTCAGTCCAACAAGACTGTCTATTACTCTGAAATTCCTCTAGCGCTGTTCTATGGACAAAGTAGTTTTAAAAAGCACACGAAATGCTTAAAATAACTTATTAACTTCACTTTTCTTCATATAACACTTCTGCTTTGCAGCAGACAGTCCATGTACAAAAATACATGTTGAATAAAGTATAACAGAAAATGGCGGTTCAAATATTCAATCTTGTCATTTAACATAAGATGGTGGATATATTTATTTCTTCAGTATTTACTCTCTCTGTAAGTTATTAAAGCATTCTCTAATTTCTCTGAAAGTTATAACTCTGGTTTACAGGGTTTGGTGAGGTTGATTTAGTTGGTGATTTAGATGAGTTGGTTCGTTGGGTGAATTAGCTCTTGAATTAGGTTTGTCAATTAGTTTGTAGCTCCGTTCGCAGGGTTTGTTCGGTGGAACTACAAGTGAACACACAACCAGTTCAGTATACAGTTCAGTATACAGTTCTAATCACGTTATTTACAATGGGAACATATAACTGTATGACATACCTATTTGGCCCCTTTTGCTTCCTTAAAACTGGACTATGGCGTGTGTGTGTCTGTTCTGTCTGTGCTGGAATGAGTTCTAGTCCATGTGCTGGGAACTTTCCAGACAGAATAGAAGCAAAGCTGGCTGTGATAGGTCAAGACTCTTGCTGAATTCGAGATTTGCTGTGATTGGCCAAGGCTTCTGACGAGTCAAAGGCTTAACTTTACGCTTTGGTATGAATTCTACTGTGTTATTGCTTATTTATTTATTTATTTTTTGCTTCTGTGGACAACATACAACTTATATGACATCCAAGAACAAAATTGCAGCAAAAATCTCTGCTTTTGTCTCTCATGTGCACTACATTTAGGTTCTTGGCAGGTTTAGCTGTATACACTAGTGTTGCTCACGAATATTCGCATTGCGAATATTCGCTACGAATATTGCATATTCGAGTATTCGCGAATATTCGCTATTTCGAATATTCGTATTTTTCAAATTTCGCAATTGCGACATTTCGCAATTTTTTTTTTTTTTTATAAAATATAGCGAATATTCGTAAAAAAAAAAATCGCGAAATTTAGCATTAGCGAAAATTCGCAATTTTATAAATATCACGAATATTCGATATTGGTGAATATTCTTCGAAATATTCACGAAATATCGCGAAATCGAATATGGCGTATTCCGCTCATCACTAGTATATACATGTAGGTTATATTTAGGGTTGTCCCGATACTAGTATCGGTATCAGGACCGATGCCGAGTATTTGCGCTAGTACTTGTACTCGCGCAAATACTCCCAATGCCTTAATAGAATACTTCCCCCATCCCCCCCCCCCCCCGCCGCGGCCGCATCGAAAGCCGTCGCATTGCGCCGCCGCTGCAAGGGGTTAAACGCCGTGCGGGAACATCACAGCATTCATTTGAATAGCTGTAATGTTCCCGCCCGTATAGACACTCCCCCTTGCTCGTGATTGGATGGATGATCGTGATCTGTCCAATCGCGAGCAAGGGGGAGTGTCTATACAGGCGGGCTATTCAAATGAATCCTGTGGTTTTCTCCGTGCGGCTTTCGGCGGCAAAGGTAAGGGAAATGGCTGAACCGACATTGCTGCATTATGCCTGCATATGTGAGTGACATGGCTAGAGGGACATGGGACATGGCTGGCTGCATATGTGAGTGACATGGCTAGAGGGACATGGGACATGGCTGGCTGCATATGTGAGTGACATGGCTAGAGGGACATGGGACATGGCTGGCTGCATATGTGAGTGACATGGCTAGAGGGATATGGGACATGGCTGGCTGCATATGTGAGTGACATGGCTAGAGGGACATGGCTGGCTGCATATGTGAGGGACATGGCTAGAGGGACATGGCTGGCTGCATATGTGAGGGACATGGCTAGAGGGATATGGGACATGGCTGGCTGCATATGTGAGTGACATGGCTAGAGGGACATAGGACATGGCTGGCTGCATATGTGAGAAACATGGCTAGAGGGACATGGCTGGCTGCATATGTGAGGGACATGGCTAGAGGGACATGGGACATTGCTGCATATGTGAGGGACATGGCTGAAGGGACATGGCTGCATATGTGAGGGACATGGCTAGAGGGACATGGCTAGAGGGACATGGCTGCATATGTGAGGGACATGGCTAGAGGGACATGGCTAGAGGGACATGGCTAGAGGGACATGGCTGCATATGTGAGGGACATGGCTGCATATGTGAGGGACATGGCTGAAGAGACATGGCTGCATATGAGGGACATGGCTGGAGGGACATGGCTGAATATGTGGGGGACATGGCTGCATTTGAGGACACATGTAAAAAAAGTATCGGTACTTGTACTCGGTCCTAAAAAAGAGGCATCGGGACAACCCTAGTTATATTAGCTACCTAGGACAGGTTCTAGCTGGCCAGCTACAATCTATCCACTCAAATTTCAGGGCAGGTTATATTTAAATTGGGGGGGCACAAATTTAGTCAGGCATATGGCACCACAAAACCTAAATACACTACTGTTCCTAGGTCTGTTGCCAACCACTGTTGGCACAAGGTCTTGCAGCCAAGTCTTTTCATGTATCTTGGAATTCTAACAACAATTTGTGTTTTAGGGATAGTGAGTGACATATGGAAGGAGGATTCTTTCTTTGGTAGCCAATATCTGAATGGAATTAATCCCACACTGATCAAGAAATGCTTCAAGATCCCAGGGAATTTTTCAGTTGGTGAACAAATGGTAGCTTCATCTCTGGGGACTTCCACCAGTTTAGAGACAGAACTTCAGGTAAGAGCTTTTTCTGGTCTGGATATAATGGTAAGAGCCAATGGTATCAAACAAGCTTGATATCTGGGTTTCTACCCATGTATCTCTCAAATTGCAAATTTTGCTGATTACAACTAATTTGTTGCAGGATGGACACATTTTCATAGCAGACTATAAAATTCTTGAGAAAATTCCTACAAATACAATTAAAGAAAAAAAACAATACCTTGCTGCTCCTATGTGTCTACTGTGGAAAAATCCTCAGGATCAACTTGTCCCAATTGCCATCCAGGTAACTTGTGTGTCGGTCCATAAAAACAAGACGTGCAGTTTTTAAAGTGGGTAAAGCTTCCTTTACCTTGGTGTAGTCCTCCTTCACTTACCTCATTCTTCGCTTTTTTTTTTTTTTTTTTTTTTTTGTCTGTCCAACTCCACACAGTAATGCAATGCTTTCTCCCTGTTGAGTGTCATGCTCACCCCCCTGGAATACAGGAGAGTCGGGACGCTCTCTACATTGCAGATTATTAGTGGGCATCCTGACTCTCCTGTATTCCAGGGGAGGGGTCGAGCACGACACACCAGGGAAAAGGCATTACCAGAGCTTTAGTATATTAAAATGTAAATGGTGACCCCCGCACGCACATATACGGCCACAGAATGGCTCGTACAGGCACAAGGGCGTAAGATAATGAACATGGTACGTCCCCGCCTAAGCTGGACAGTTTGGGGGTCCCATCGGGACCCCCTCCGCGGCGTGCGGGGGAATCCCCTGGTCCGGGACAACGGGCGGATGTCGGCATTTACCCGCCCCCCCGCGATCGCTCCCAGCCAATGCTGGCTAGCAGCTCCCAGTCTCCTGGGAGCATCACTTCCCTCCTCCTGTGTAAACACAGGAAGGGGGAAGTGATATAATCTCCCAGTGGCAGCAGTATTTCCAACCACTTGCAGCTGGGAGAAACACCTAAGGTCAGTAAGTGTGCACCAACACTTATGCAGCTGACATACACACACATAGGCACACTTAACCCCTTTTAAATGTGCGATCTGCCCCCTTACCCCCCCTTTCAGTGATGGGCACTGAATGCAGTGATCTAATCACTGCATTTAGTGGGGGTCAGTGTGACAGGCAGTGTAAAATCAGCTTCCTGTTAGGTTCAGTCTGATAGCTCCCCCACCCCCCCTAATAAAGTTTTAACCCCCTGATCACCGCCCTAGTTAACCCTTTCACTCCCTATCGACAGATGGCATCAGGGGTTCTGGCAGAGCCACTTTTCCCCAGCAGCCAATTGGAGTTTTCCCTGCGGTGCATGCTGTGGCAGACGCCATTTTTTTCGGGGTTCTTCACGGATTCCTGGTTCGGCACCCACCTTTTAGGGTGTGCATATCCAACAGACCCGGCGATATCGCCTACCAGGCCGGGGGAGCAAGCTACGCGGAGTTTCTTGTGGATGCTGCCGAGGGGCCCCAGTGACTTGCTGGGTTCCCCACTTCTATGAAAGATATCCTAAGCTGCGCGCTGTACGGTGGGGGATCGGCTCAATGAGAACCCAGAGGCAGGTTATCTGAGAGACTCGAACAAACCATTGAGTATCTGGTGGCCAATACACTGACGGTTACATTTCTACTGTCAACCCAAATGTAATTGACTAGAGGGATTTGCTCTGCTGTTCGCATTGTCAGCATTGAGCCTGTGGCAGAGGCCTCACCTGGCATCTTAAACCAAATTAGAGCCATGTCCATGGTGAGGACCTGTTCCTTCCAGCAACCCTAAAGTGGTATTCCAGCTGCCAGGCTTGTGACAGAAGTCTGTCCGGGTGGGGGGCACTTCACCCACTCAGGCTAGAGTGGCGACGCAATATACAGTTACTGAAAGCAGGCTTGCTTTCCTGTTCATCCAAGCCTGATACTGCAAGGGTTTCTTTATTTCATCAACCTGTCCTATCTACCTCCTGTTGGACCCAAGAAATAAAGAATTTGGAAAATCTTAACTGACTAGACATTCGCTTACTGCTCTACTCACTAACTTAACCCCTGGTTAGACACTCAGAGGTAACGTAATACACCAATCCCAAATCAACCAGCGGCTCCTGAGGGGGTATTGCTACATAAATGTAAGCTCCGGACTGCTTCACTGACCATTAACTCGTATCGGCACAATTTGCAAAGTCAACTCCATACAGGCTATGAGTGGGAATCTTGTAAATGGTGTCTGAGCACTAATTTTTAGATAAAAAAAAAAAATACATTGTTGGATGTTTCACTGAAATCGGGTGACTGCTTGCACATATGGTTCATTAGTTAGGATTACATTTGCAATATCTTATTGAACCATACTGCTTTTGCATTTTCAGTTATCTCAGACCCCTGGTGAACATACTCCAGTCTTCCTGCCCAGTGACTCGCAATTTGATTGGTTACTGGCTAAGATCTGGGTTCGCAATGCTGACTTCCAGGTACATGAAATTGACGCTCATCTCCTCCGTACCCATCTCTTAGCTGAGGTTTTCTCCATTGCAACCATCAGGCAACTTCCATTGGGGCACCCAGTGTATAAGGTGAGAGCATGGCTTTTTGCATTTAAGGCACTATATAATGTTGCAAAAATGTTCTTTGGCCAACTGATCTTAAAATAAGGTTTGTTTTGAGAATTAACATGAAATTCAGGGTGCTTCCTTGACATTGCAGAGAATTTTCTTTTGGCTGTCTGATGCACACCATGCAAAACCACATACAAAAAACTGAGCTCTGAATTGACAATTCTGCAAGTAAACTGCAATGGCAGATTCTTGGCAGTCCACATGCTAGATGCATTGGTAAATGTCTTGTCCTTGACGTCAAGGAGCCTATGGAAGTACAGTGCATGTAAAACTAAACCAAATTCTCAACTTGCCAGCCTACAGCCAAACGACTTAAGTTTGTTTTTAAACAAGGGTTTTTGTTGGACTGGTTAATTTGGTGGCTGGCTGACAAGTTGAGCTGGTTTGATTTGTACTGATCTTAAGCCTCTTAATACTGATCTTAAGCCTCTTAACTAAACTATGTCCCTAAATGTATTTTAAAACGGTCTTCCAAACTGCCATATCAAGTTGGTCTTTTCCATATACTGACAATAAGTCCTAAATTTTCATTCACCTACAACTGACTTTGGTCCAGTCTACACTCACCTGGTGATGGCTTTAGGTCATGTGTTAATTGAAAAAAAATATATATACACATACACACATGCGTCCCTATACTTTAACCGCCTTTATGCCCAGGCAATTGACAATGACCACCACAAGGTGGCTCTCAATTGCCGGGAGGACGTCGCTGACGGCCACTGGAGTGCCGATGCCCGTGCCTGGCGGCCGTAATGTCCGCCATTTACCCGCGATCAGCGGAATACACAAGATCCACGTCCTGTCAGGGAGAGGAGACTGATGCTGTGTCCCTTGTACATAGGGACACAGATCGGTCACCTCCCCCCAGTCAGTCCCCTCCCGCCACAGTTAAACACTATGCCGGGTACACATTTAACCCCTTCCTTCGCCCCATAGTGTTAACCCCTGTATCAATGACTGCCAGTCATTTATACAGGGGTTATCAGTGCATATTTATAGCACTGGTTCCTGTATAGATGTGAATGGTCCCAAAAATGTGTCAAAAGTGTCTGCTGTAATGTCGCAGTCCCAATAAAAAAAATCGCAGATTGCCTGCCATTACTAGTTAATAATTTTTTTTAATCAATTTTGTCCCCTATTTTGTAAGCGCTATAACTTTTGCACAAACCAGTTGCTTATTGGCTTTTTTTTTTTTAACAAAAATACGTAGAAGAATCAGCCTTAACTGAGGAAAGGCGCGTGTGTGTGTGTGTGTGTGTGTGTGTGTGTGTGTGTGTGTGTGTGTGTGTGTGTGTGTGTATCCCCTTCTATGGACCACACAAACTGCTGGATCTGGGAACTTTATTTTTCCTCCTAGCTGCTGATTCCACATTTTCGCTACACACTGGAAATAAATGTTCTGATGAGGAAGCGGCTCATTGGCCCCAAAGGTCTCTTTGATCAAGTAAGAACTAAATCTTTATGGTCTCTGTCCTGATCCATTTTTAGAATTGCTGCTGTAGCGCCTGTGTACTTTCAGTCCGTGTGCTATCGGGGGATGAGTTGCCTAGCTCTCATCCAGGTAATTTGCACAAATTCAGCTCTGTTCTAGTTGTGCTGTTGTCTGTGGAGCTTCGGGTAGGATCGCCTTCTTGCCAGCAGCCAATCAGAGGGGTTTTTTCCCCTCGCAGGGCATGCTGGGGGAGGGTACTTCTAAGTGGGACGCCATTTGTAGGCGAGGGAGTTTGTGGTTGGGTGCAGCACCCACCTTCAGGGTGTGCACACATCGCAGGCCCCGGCGATGGCCTACCAGGGCACACATGCCACACATTATCTTTGGTTCTGGGACCATGTTGGCCCAGAGCGACTGAAGCTGCGATGGGACCCAGTGACTTATTGGGTCCCCTCCATCTTGAGAGAACATCCTCAAGCGAGTTGTGCTGTTCGGTGCGGACTCAGTCTGAGTGCCAGGAGGCAGGCGATCCAATAGGGCCTGGACAAGCCATTGGTTTGAGGTGACCGGACACTGGGTGTTTGTCTAATGGCAACCTGTCAGTCGATGACTGTAATCAAGAACTAACTTACTCAAGGTTCCAAGTGATACCCTGGCTGCCAGTTCTGTGAGAAACTGTCCAGGTACACTACACCCACTCCGGGTGAAGTGGCGACAAAGCAAAGGTATCGTTGAAGCAGGACTGCTTCTGTATGGTTAAGGCCTGAATCTGCAATTTCCTTTTCACCAATCTGTCTACCTCAAGTTAATTGTTTGCCGTGTTGGGCAAGAGAATAAAAGCACAGAAAATGACACCCTGCTGTTTGGACATTCCGTCATTGCTCTCATCAGATCATCATCATCATCATCATCATACCCCTAGACGCATCGGAGGTAACGCACCATCCCAAATCTATCCAGCAGCTCCTGAGGTGCTTGCGCTACAGTGCTTTGCTGTAAATTTTATTTATCTTAAGCTGCAATCTGCTCAGCCATCCTTTCCCCAATCAAATTTCCATTCCGCGCAGTACTTTATTGGAACCATCTGTAGATTTGGTTTTTGCTCCCAAATATTCCAAGTGTCAGATGTAGCACTTTCTTTTTTCAGATTATTCTTGAACTGATTTAAAGACAAATGGCTCATGGCAGTAAAATCTGTCATTTGGTGCATGAATGGATTCTCAACACATTTTACTTTGCCGTGCATGCGCAAAATGCCAACAGATCTAAGATGACTCGGTTGTAATGTATTGGGGCTGTGTGGTGGATTTTTTATCTTTTACCAAACTGTACTTGGCTTGCATTATATGCCTAATGTCACTAGACAGAAATTGTCAGATGGTGCACTAAATGTCCAACTCCTTTATGCCTTGGGCACCAGAGGAAAATGTCACATGGTGCCAAGAACATTAAGCAGTAATCAAAATCTCTGCAAGTCATTGGCTTAGTCAATCTAGGTCTGTCCCAAAGGGGTATGGCTATAAATGTAAAATGATTATGTTTTTGGCTCCCATATCTGGTTGGTGAGGGCTAGACCAGCAACCTTAGCAAAAGCTGCAGTGAAAATGGTACCGGAATATAATGTAGATACAACTTGCCTTTGTCTATGCAGTACTCGGGTCTTTTGCTAAAACGTGGCCTTAAACCACCACATGTTGAGATCCTGTTAAGACTTGCGTATTTAACCATGTTGCCTTTTATACTCTAGGCTGTGGTGACTGGAAATGGAGGGGTTCCAGTACTCTTAAAGAAGGCCATGAAAGGGGTAACCTACTGTAGCCTGTGTCTCCCTGATAACCTAGCAAGTAGAGGAATGGATTCCATCCCAAACTACTTGTACAGGGATGATGGCATGAAGATCTGGTCAGCTGTGGAGAGGTAGGGGTGTGTGTGGGGCTTTTTTTTTTTTTTTCTTCATGTGGTGCTCTTGTATACATTTTTCTGATTTTTGTCTTATTTGTGTCTTTGTATCAAGTTTTGTTTCCAACATTATTAATTACTACTACACAAGTGATATGATGGTCATGGAAGACCCTGAACTTCAGGCCTGGGTGGCTGAGATCTTCAAGGAAGGATTTCTTCAAAATAAGTCTTCAGGTAGGTTTCTGAAGTGACAAATTACTTGGTCACATGAGTTTACATATGTGGAGAAAATGTAGTCTGCCAGCACATGAGCTACTTGTGGGATATGAAGGCAGACTTTGGAAATCCTATTTAGGACTTGTTCTCATGTTCCCATTCCCCACCCCTTCATGACAGAACTTCCATCTTCCTTTGGGTCTGCTGCCTCTCTGATCAACTACCTGACTATGGTGATCTTCACATGTTCTGCCCAGCATGCAGCTGTCAATAGTGGTCAGGTGAGTGGAATTCAATTGGGGGGTGTGTTTCTTATTCAGACACATTGTTAATGCTTGGCAACCGTAATTCATATCGTGGCCAGAATTTGAGAATGTTGGCAATGGAGGGGCCATGTATACTTGATGGGCCTCAAAGTAATGGCTGCAGAAAGCCTGAATTGCTTACAGCTGTGCCTAACCATTGGTTTCCTCTGTAGTATGACATCTATTCTTGGATGCCCAATGGCCCCACCACTATGAGGAGTCCCCCACCTACTGCTAAAGGTGCAACAATGCAAGTTATTCTGAAGACATTACCAGATCTCGACACTACAGCTCTTGGCATGACCACTGTATGGACACTCAGCAACGAGCCCTCAGACAGGGTAAGTATAAAGGACCAGTGAGAAATGATACTTGGACATCATATAGACAAAACGGATCTTGTGTTTGACCGGGCTGATAATTAAGTGGGTAGAACTGGCCCGCCTCCACACAACCTGGGTCCCAACAGGTTAACAGGGTGGCCCTACACAGCTTTATGGTGCAGGCATTTGTCAAAGAATGACCATGCGCCTAGCATTGCCAACAATTTCCCTGGGTCGTGGTACAACAGAAGGACCAAGAGGCAGGTAGATAAAAGTCCTGAGGCGGCACTGCAGAGTGCTAAGGGGTAACAGTGTTTTTCAACTCCATCCTCAAGGCACACCAACAGGTCATGTTTTCAGGCTTTCCATTATTTTGCACAGGTATTTGATCATTTATTGTTTCCCTGCCTTATATCACCACAGCCATTTCATCTGAGGCAGCAACTGAAAACTTGACCTGTTGGTGTGCCTTAGTGACTGGAGTTGAAAAAACTGGGGTAGAGCAAGGTGGCAGCAGCACAGGGATCATGGTGGATGGAAAGCACTTCCATAAAGGTAGTAATAGTACTGCAAAGTGTATACCTATACTGTGGGATGCTTGAAGGAGAAATATAGCCAAAGCTTGTTTGTCTGTACTTCTATGGATCAGTTTGTTCTGCGAGCCTTAAGCATGTGTCCAGGCTCTGAAAAGCTACCAACCAAAGATTCCCTTGGTTTCAGTATGTGTAATGACAATGTAACTGAGTCTCGTTTTTTTTTTTTTTTAAATACAGAGGCGTCTTGGAAACTACAATAACATACGTTTTACAGAAAAGACCCCACAGCAGTTCATTAAGGAATTTCAGGTTAAACTGTCTGAGATTTCCAAATGCATCCAGGAGAGGGACAAGACTATGCATCTGCCCTATCCCTACCTTGATCCCAGTGAGATAGAGAACAGTGTCTCCATCTAATTTCAATATTGGTGGTTCAACTAATGTGTGCTGTCCTTGTGGGTTTTTCTCTATCCCCTTTTTGGTATTGGTACAGCATGAAAATTGACAATACAGCAATATAAAAAAGTGAGATCTTTGAGAACATGAAGAGGTTAACTTGCATAATAAATAAAATGGTGTATGTAGCTTGTGTGTGGTGCGTTTTTGTACTCTATGTGGCATCCGAGACTGGACACCACAGACCATATTAAAGGTAGCTTTGGAGACTTGTAGTTCTTGCACATCTGGTCTACTTGGTAAAATTCCTTAAGATCAAAATAGATGTGCAAACATAACCTGTATGGTGGTTGCCAGCTATACCTAATTGTCTTTTGGGGGGGCCTTACTAATTGTGACACTTAGGAGATGGGGGCGCTAAGCTGCTTGCCTGTGGTTGAATGCAAACCATTGTGTGCTTTTTTTTTTTTTTTTTTTTTTTTAAAACCCTGTGAACAGTTGGTCTTTACAGTGCTAATCCCGACCTCCCTGGGGCCCTAAGCAAAATGACACTTCACATTAATGTTGAGAAGCCGGGGAGGAGTGTTCTGCTGCCAGAAATGACATCTTGCATTAAGCAGGGGGGTACTGACTTCTTGCCTCTTCTCCCATGCAGCCAGCAAGTTGAGAGAAGTGGGGTGAGGGGCTGTAACGGTCACCAACATTTACGACCTTCCATCCAACCATGACAAGCTTATCTGACACACTGCAACAATCATGCATACATATTCAATTTCCCAGAATAAAGACGAGACACAAGCTCCGTTCTCTCTGGTTTCCAAAATGAATGAATGTTTATTGGTTTCTTAGCTTGCTTATATATCTAGTACATCATGTTAAAGTTAATCACAGGACAATGCAATCACAGGACAATGCAATCTCCACCCCCCAATCATACACTGGGGCTAATTCTCTAGCAGACATTTCGGCACCAATACTGATGAGATCTATCACATTCCTTTATCAATAGAATTCAAACAAATACAATTACACAATGAATTTCCCTTTAATCCACAAAGGGACCCATGCCTGAGCATAATTTACATGCTAATTTAATACATCCTGGTGTGATCTTGAATACCCAATCTTTTAAGTGTAAACGCAGTGCTTTAAATTTTTGTTTTATCACACAATGAAAAGGTCTTAAAACGGACCTGGATTAACACCTACACAATGAAATGTCTTTCACAAGCCGGGTCACTTGGCATTTTAAAAGCAGATGTCTAGTAGGAACACCTTAATATCTCTATCCTGCCATATGAAGTATCAATGTCCCATCTCATGTAATACATGAAGTATGATTTTATTAGCCACCCTATGCCCAAAGGGCACAGGGTGGACTTAGACCCAGGAGTTATTAGTGCTGCTGGCATGAGTATCTCTCATCCTTCCAAAGTCTCTGTCACGGTTCATTCTGTTACAGGGGCCAAACATGACTTCTCGCCAGGCAGGGGGGGGAGCCCTCTGCAGCTTTGCAGGGCCCTAAGCGGCTTGCATAGTGAGCCTAAAGGGCAGATCGGCCCTCTCTTTACAAAATATTTAACAAGGCTGGCTAGAATATATAAAAATGTTGCCTCTCCTAAATGAGAATATGGTAGACTGTCTTTAAAGGCATCTCTTCCAGTGGCCAAGTTGAAATCGCTCCTGATCTGATGGGGCATCTTGAAACAATGCTATGGCTCTGCTGTCTGCAAGCAATGTCCCTGTGCTTGCCACTCTACATTACCAACTTTAATGCTGTGTTACTGTAATGTATGCATGGATTTTAACCACTTCAATACAGTGCACTTAAACCCCTTCTTACCCAGACCAATTTTCAGCTTTCGGTGCTCTCACACTTTGAATTACAATTACTCAGGCATGCAACACTGTACCCAAATAAAATTCACCTCCTTTTTCCCACAAAAATAGAGCTTTCTTTTGGTGGTATTTAATCACTTGTGGGATTTTTTTTTTTTTTGCGCTATAAATAAAAAAAGGCGTAAAAGTTGGTGAAATTGCTGTTTTCTATGTTTCTGTCAGAATTTAGCAAATTAGTAATTTTTCTTCATAAATTTTGGCCAAAATTTATACTGCTACATGTCTTTGGTAAAAAAATAATCCAAATTGGTGTGTATTTGGTCTTTGTGAAAGTTAGAGTCTACAACTATGGTGCTAATCCCTGAAAATTGATCAATCTGATCACACTTAAAGTACTGACGGCCTATCTAATTTCTTGAGATACTAACAAGTCAGAAAAGTAAAAATACCCCCCAAATGACCCCATTTTGGAAAGCAGACACCCCAACGTATAATCTGAGCCATAATGAGTATTTTGAGCGGTTATTTTTTTTCCAGAAGTTTTTGGGAAATGTGGAAAAAAAATTAAAACGCATTTTATTTACACAAAATTGTCCATTTATAAGCAATTACGAACACCTAGCAAATGCATAGCAAAAATGACACCCCAAAAAACATTCTGCTACTCCTCCTGAGTATGGGGATACCAAATGTGTGGGACTTTTACACAACCTGGCCACATAAATAGGCCCAACATTGAAGTAGCAACATCAGGCGATCTACGAGCATAAATTGCACATCTCATTTCTCAACCACCTATTACACTTTTGAAGACCCTGGAGCACCAAGACAATGGAATTGCCCACAAAATGACCCCATTTTGGAAAGCAGATACCCCAACGTATAATCTATGAGGCATAATAAGTCTTTTGAGTGGTTATTTTTTTCCAGAAGTTTTTGAAAAAATGTGGAAAAAAATGAAAACGCATTTTATTTACACAAGGTTGTCCATGTATAAGATATTTCCAACACATAGCGTGTACATAGCAAAAATTACAACCCAAAATACATTCTGCTACTCGTTCTGAGTATGGGGATACCAAATGTGACTTTTACACAGGGACTTTACAGATGCCCAACATCCAAGTGGCCACACATGCCCAACATCCAAGTAGCACCATCAGGGCTAGGAGCATTACATACATATATAATTTCCTGGTAACCTATTGTTTTTGAAGGCTCTTCATATTTCTAACACATAGCATGTACATACCAAGAATTACAATCCAAAATAAATTCTATTGCGGAAAGGGTAAAAAAAAAGTATTAAAGGAAAAATAGAGGGCGCTGGGGTATAAGGGTGGTTATACTACAAACACGCTAGAATAGGTCTCCAAACGATAATTGAGAGTATTAAATAACCCAAAAATGTATATATATGGTGAAGCAATGAAATCAAAAATGTGCAATACAATGTTGGAACCAATTATGATAACTGGTATATCATATAACGTGTACTAATATTGACCAAACAGTGCAGTCCTTAAATTCCAAAGGAAAGAGAGGTGAAGAAAAAAAGAAGAAATTCTTCAAAGAGAATCCACAGTTCCTTCACCAGGCAAATTGAATCACCCCAATCGTGCTCAAAAATAAGGATCCGCTTACCAGATGGTCATGACCTCTTACCCAAAAGAAGGTCAATCTCGCTTTATGCAGGATTATGCCTGCATTCATTTGGAAGAAATTCTTCACCACCAAGCAAAAAAGAGTTTCACTCCATAGAGAGGTACATGGAATAAATGGACAAAGAAAATGCTCCCATAGCGCGATCAATTTAATTTAAAAATGGAATAAAAACAAAAACAAGCCAAATGGCTACTTACAAAAAATAGTGCCCTATCCCGGCACTGAGGCTGCAGGCAATCAACAAGCTGGGGGTCAGTTAGCACACTCACGTGTGGCGGCCTCGCTGTGATGCGTTTGGGGAGCAGTAGTTCCTCAAAAAAAAAGTATTACCTGTGCTTTTAGTAGTGTCCACAGAAGAGAGCACTGGTCCAGGCAGCAGTCAGGGATGTGCTTAGCGACAGCTATAGTAATTCTCCAGGCAGCATATTTGCATAGTCCAGGTAGCAGTGGTGTGGCTCGTTCATGCCGCAGGCAAAGATGATGGCAGGCATGATGGCAGTAAGTCAGCAGCAGGCTGAGGGCTGCAATCGGGTAAGACCTGTGCACAGGGGCACGGGGGTAGAGGCTTCGACCCACCCAAATCTCTATGAAGCCTCCGGACTCCAGACCCTAATCCGGAAATTACAAAACCCGGAGAAAACAAAAAAAATGTCTCCATCCGGGAAAACTATTCTGGAGCCCCTCACATATGTGAGACCCCTGTGTACTACAATAGCAGGGCAACAGATCAGTCCAGGTGGTAGGCAAAAGCATAGTCCATAAAACAGGCCAGGGTTAGTTCACGTGGAAGCAGTCCAAACGGTAGGCAGAGGCATAGTCCATAAAACAGGCCAGGGTCAATTTACGTGGAAGCAATCCAAACGGTAGGCAGAGGCATAGTCAAAAAACAGGCCAGGGTCAGTTTACATGGAAGCAGTCCAAGCAGTAGGCAAAAGCATAGTCCATATAACAGACCAGGGTCGATTTACATGGAAGTAGTCCAAACGGTAGGCAGAGGCATAGTCAAAACACAGGCCAGAGTGAGTTTACGTGGAACGCAGTAGCATGAAAATGGTCAGATGGGGGAAATAGTTAAAAATACGGGCTAATATTTTGGGGATTCATGATAAGTTTTAAAGCATTCTCCAATGCAAAGGCCAGGTTGGGAGGGACACCGGGGACAATGGTAGCTGGAATCTTTTCGAAATCCTCTTTTGCTGCACACGCGACATCTTTTTTGCCGTCTTCGGCCTCCTTCGAATGGTGGGATGTTGTGCGGGTAGTGGGGTCCATGAAGTCGGCTAACGGCATCAGAGCAAAGGGTCTCTGTGGGGGCTCCTTGTGGATAGATGAGGGACATGACTAGTTCTTCTGTGAATTGTAGCAAGCGGGCAGGGTTTTCAGTGGATTTGGAGTAGACTACATAAGAATTATAAATGGCCAAATGGATGAGATAAATTGCTAACTTCTTGTACCAGAATCGGGACCTCCTTATTGATAAATAGGGCTGAATCATTTGATCATTGAAATCCACCCCCCCCCCCCCCATGTACAGATTATAATCTTGGACACATGTCGGCTTTTCAATGGGACCTCGTCTTCGTTGAACAACAACTGCAGTGTCATTGTGAATGGTGGACATCATGTGCACGTCTCTGTTTTCCTTCCACCTCAAGGCCAGCAGTTCGTTGCACCTCACTGCTGCTCTTTGCCCCCTTCGCAGATTTTTGTTGACAATGGATTGTGGGAAGCCCTTCCTATTTTTTCTGGAGGTTCCGCAGGCCAGGGTTTTTTCAATATATAAGTGTCGGAAAAGGGGCAGGCTGGTGTAAAAATTATCAAGGTAAAGATGATATCCTT
Organism: Rana kukunoris; assembly: GCA_029574335.1. Lineage (NCBI taxonomy): Eukaryota > Metazoa > Chordata > Amphibia > Anura > Ranidae > Rana > Rana kukunoris. The sequence goes on along the minus strand of JAJQKJ010000686.1, from coordinate 18,338 downwards.
TTCTCAGGAGTGGGTAAGCCAGGTCCCATACAATTTTTCCAGCTGTGCCTCTGTAGGCCGGGCACTCAGGGGGCTGGAGCTTGGAATCTCTTCCTTCGTATATGCGGAACGCATACAGATATCCCGTGGCTCTCTCACAAAGTTTGTAAAATTTTACTCCATATTTAGCCTTTTTACTAGGAATGTACTGCTTTATTCCTAGACGGCCACAAAAGGGTACCAGGGACTCATCCACACATATATGTTTCTCGGGGACATAGATTTCTGCAAATTGATGGGAAAGGAAATTGATCAGAGGGCGAATCTTGTACAATTTATCGTAATCTGGATGATTATGGGGAGGGCACTGGGTATTGTCATTGAAATTAAAGAATCGCATTATCATTTCATATCGGGACCTGGACATTGTGGCAGAATACATGGGCTGATGGTAGATGGGTTTGGTGAACCAATAGGAATGTCCTTGATTTTTTTTTGTTAAGCACCATGTTTATGGTGAGGCCAATAAACAATTTGAACTGCTCCAAATTTACATCTCTCCACTCAAATGGACGGGCATAAGATGATTGGGGGTTGTTGGCAATATACTGCTGGGCATACAAATTTGTCTGGTCGATAATTAACTGCAAAAAAGTGTCGGGCAAAAAGAGATGAAGGTAATCAACTTCTGAGAAATTTTGGGTGTTGGCCTGCACACCTGGCTGTGCTGTGAAAGGGGGAATAATGGGTGATCCAGAGTCGGAAGGCAGCCATTTTGGGTTGGCAAGACCATCTGGCATGAATGTAGTGGCCCTGGCTCCTGGGGGACGTGACACTCCAGTAGTTGGGGGGGTTGAATTTCTTGTGCTGGTACTTAGGAGTGATCTGGCAGCACTGGGCCTGGGCATTTGTTCGTGAGGGGTTTCGCTGGCGGCATCGCTGGTACTGGGCCTTTGTTTCCGGGGCCTTTTGCTGGCATCAGCGCTGGTACTGGGCCTATTGCTGGTGGCGCTGGTACTAGGCCTTTGCTCCCGGGGCCTTTTGCTGGTGTCAGCGCTGGTACTGGGCCTATTGCTGGTGGCGCTGGTACTGGGCCTTTGTTCCCGGGGCCTTTTGCTGGCGTCAGCGCTGGTACTGGGCCTATTGCTGGTGCCGCTGGTACTGGGCCTAGGAATATCTTCCTGGTTGCTGGCGGCTGCCTGGTTTTCAGAGTGCCGTGCCCTTTTAGGAGGGACCCATTCTTCATTCGAATCATTGCTGTAATCAATCGGTTTAAATTCCGAATTTGATTCGGAATCTCATCAGTCATTGAGAGGATCTGGAACGCCTCTTGGGTACTATACAATCTTTTGGACATTTTGGCTGTGTGGCGGGTAGCTGTATACGATGGGTGACAGATGGGTGGCAGGTGATGTTCACTGATGGGTTGTGCGATGGGTGGCAGGTGACGTTCACTGATGGGTGATGGTGTGATGGACGATGGTCCCTGATGGGTGACAGGCCACGGACGGTGGCGGATGATGGTCACGGATGGGTGACAGGCCACAGACGGTGATGGTGATGGTCACAGATGGGTGACAGGCCACGGACGGTGATGATGGTCACTGATGGGTGCACTGCTGATGGTCACTGATGGGTGACGGGTGATAAGGCAGGTCACTGATGTTTGACGGGTGCACCGCTGATGGGTGATGGGAGATAGAGCACGGTCACTGATGGGTGATGGGTGACAGATGCACTGCTGATGGTCACAGATGGGTGACAGGGCAGGTCACTGATGGGTGACGGGTGAAAGTGCAGGTCACTGATGGGTGACGGGTGAAAGTGCAGGTCACTGATGGGTGACGGGTGAAAGGGCAGGTCACTGATGGGTGACGGGTCACAGGGCAGGTCACTGATGGGTGACGGGTCACAGGGCAGGTCACTGATGGGTGACGGTGACAGGGCACGGTCACTGATGGCTGACGGTTGCACCGCTGATGGCAGTCTCTTTGTGTGACAGGTGCACTTTATGGGTGACTGTTGGGTGACTGGTAACAATTGGGGGGGGGGGCAAAGGGTGGTGTGGTGTTTGTGCAGACAATACAGAAACACAGAACTGTAACTCACCGATAGTAGCTCTTCTCTCCTCACACTGGAAACAATGTGTGAGGAGAGAAGAGCTGGTAACAGTTAGTTACAGATCTGTGTTTACACTTAGAGATCAGGTTGTGAATGGATCACAGCTGATCACGTGGTACACAGCCCTGACCAATGGCTGTGTACCATTGTCGGCGACGAGAAGTGTTCCCGGGAACACGCTGCCGCCGACGGGCACGCGCGGCGCGCTTGCGCGCAAACGCTGTGCACAATACGGAGCTCCTATTCGTGATCAGCCGTGATTTCAACACGGCCGATCACGTGGTGAGCAGCGCATCCGTGCCGCTGTTCATCCCTTTCGGTGACGAGCAGTGTCTCAGTGACACGCCGCCACTGTCAGTACAGGGATGCGCGCACGCGATCGCGCGCATTCCCTATTTAAAGACATCACGTCATATGACGTGATGTCAGGATAATGGAGTCCTCCGCCTGCCGTCATTTGACTGTGGGCGGTGGACAAGTGGTTAAAGTTATTTTGGTAAGCTAAAAGCTATACTTGCCTGCTCTGTGCAATCTCAGCCCCAATCCTATGCTCTGTGTTGTAGTATATGTAGTAATATGTTGGAGGTATGTGTGTGTATATCTATATATATATATATATATATCTATATATATATATATATATATCTATATATATAGATATATATATATATATATATATATATATATATATATATATATATATATATATATATATATATATAAAATGTGTATGTCCAACATATACAGGCCAGATTTCAGTAACCTGTAATTACATGTTGCACATCAAAAGACACTTGTCCATTGTCAAATAGGCAACAAGACAGGGTGGAGTCTTGTTTACCTGTGGCCTAAGGAATGGTTTGATGTTTAATCAAATTACTTATTAAAAGAGCTAATTGGTATGAAAGGATGTATACTAGTTGGCTCCCTAATACTAATTGGTGACTGCTGCTGGGAGTGACAATTACCTGACACTCTAGAAGAGAGGACAATCAAATTGCTCAACTATTCAGTAAATAGGATATATGTATTCTGGTTGTCACTCAGAGAATATACCCCTATGTATTCTCTCCATAAATATATGTTGGTCTGGAAGTGATCAGAATATACATATTCGCTAAGATGAGACTTTGAAATACTCTCTCTGGATTTTTGTATCATCTGTGGAATTTGGACTTTATTCTGTATTGAAGTTGTTTAACTAAATTTGCATTCTCTGGAGGACCTGTGTTGATGCGAAAACAACTTCGTATGATGACTCTAAAATAACACCTAAACATCAATTATCTACTCGGAGAGGACTACACTATACAGATCTAACAACTACATTTTGGATTTTTGTATCTGTAGAATGTAGTCTTTAGATCTGTATAGTCCTCTCCGATTAGATAATTGATGTTTAGATGTTAGTATGATTCTAAAATTACGTTTTTTTTTTTTTTTTTATGATCATCAGTCCATTGCAACTTTGCAGGTTGATTCTGGGTGGTGGCTGCCCGAAGAATGGAATCATATTGAGAACAGTCTGGGATCCATTGTCTGCAATAGGTAATCATGCCAAGAAAAGTCATAATTTCTGCTTTTGTGGATGGTTTGGACAGGGTATTGATGGCTTTTACCCTGTCTGGAGAGAGCTGTCTTTGCCCACGGGAGAGGAGAAATCTTAAGTAATTCATAGTTTTCTGGCAATATTGAAGTATTCTTTTGGAGGCTCTGTGTCCTGCCTTGGCAAGATGTTTCATTAAAGAGTCTATTTGGCATCCCTTTAGATCAGCGTTGATGAGAAGATCTACATACGGCAGGAGAGTGGCGCTGCAAAGGGGAGCCCAAGACCTCAGGGTTTCCTGAGCCACTCGAGAGTATACTGCAGGAAAGTCCACAAAGCCTTGTGGAAGTCTCACCCAGGTCATTTGAACTTTCTTAAAATTAAATGCCATTAAGGGTTGGCTTTCTTCATTGATCGGAATCGAAAGATGATTGGAAAGGTCTATGACCGTGAAATATTTAGCATCGGGTGGTATAGATGTTATCAATGAGGTAACATCAGGTACAACAGGTGCAACAGGTTGTTTGTGGCTCTGAGATCTTGTGTGAATCTTTAACCTCCCTTGGTCTTTGGTATAGGATTTATGGGTGTATTGTAAGGAGGTAGAGTGAGTTTTACAACACCACTGTTGAGAAAATCTCTTATGACAGGTGTAATGTCCTCCTTCTCTTTACTGAGTGGATATTGTTTCACATTAGAGACGCATTGGGTTTCCTTCCGTTTGGCCAATCAATGGGAAAACGGACTACTCTAAGAATTGTTGCCTGGTATCCTGCTGTTGATTGGGCATGTGTCTGTCTATTCCTAGGATTTTTTTTTTCTTTCAATGACCAATCTGCCCACACGAGGAAAAAGATTCCTTCATTGCTCATCAATACCACCTCTTTGAGAAAATCTTCCCAGAGCTCTGTCTATATTGCCTCTACTCACCTTCTGCTGGTACTGATATGCTTATTCTGTTAGCGCCAGCAACACTGCTAGGCTAGTGCTGTTTTTTTTTTGTTTTTTTTTTTAATACTCAAAACATCCTGCAGCATCTTTTACCATGATTTCTTCCCTGCTGCCTGAGGCACTTTTGCTTGTGTTTTTTTATATTTCATTTTTGTTTTAGAAGCTGCATCATCATTTTTCCATTTAACCACATTACCCATTATGCAAATTGGCTAATTATCAATCTTCTATAATTCAAGGTACAAACATGCTTAATAGTTAAAGTGAAAATATAATGCACTTGCCAGTAAAGTATTTCAAAGTCAATTCAAACTTCTCTTATAGCACTAGTACACCCAGCAGACCTTGTGTATTTAACCCTCTTGTTTCAGAAAGCTACATCAACCTACATAACATTTAACCGACAACACAAACAAACATTTAGAGAGCAAATAACAGGGTAATTGACAGAAAAAATCTTCAGAAAAAATTTAAAACGCAAAAACGAGGAAAAAAAAAGCAGGGGGGCGTGGCTTGGCACGCAGCGGACATGGTCGCTCAATAAGAGGGCTCCGGAGCACACACGGCCTGCAACAGCCTTATTCCGCCACCCATAGCTCTCAAATGCCGGTCAAGCAGTCCTACAACACCCCGCACTCCCGCTCGAAGAGAGGAGCATGCGCCACGCCACTCCGGAACATCACTGAACTGTTTAAACAGTCTGCGGGATCCCGCAGCGCTATGGGGAAGACCAAGATGGCGCTGGAACAGCAGCACGAGGAGGATTACAGCGAGGACTCCCAGTCCCTCCCGGAGGATTCAGGTAGGGAGGAGACCCGCTCCACTCGCCCCCTTACGCTGGCTGACATGTCAGTAATAGTGGCAGACATTAAGTTTGCATTCTCAGCCGCCATCACAGACATTACATCGACCCTCCTAGCCCTTAATGAGCGCATGGTGGGGGCCGAATCTGCAGGGAAGCAAAGGGATAGGGCTATCCACCTTCTGGAGAAGGCATCTGTCACCCACAATTATCATTTTATTGAAATAAATCGACATCTGGAAGATTTGGACAATAGGGGGAGGAGAAAGAACATTCGTGTTCGGGGCATCCCTGAAACAGTAGAGCCCGCTCAAATCATGCCAGCCCTGCAGCGCGTATTCAACAGTTTGCTGGAGAGGCAGGAGGATGTTGCAATAGAATTTGTTAGGGCCCATAGAGCTCTCAGACCTAAGGGTCTGGACTCTGCTCCCCCACGGGATATTATATGTTGCTTACAAAACTTTCCTCTCAAGGAAGAAATAATGCGGAAAGCGAGGGGAAACGATCACATCAATGGAGCAAATATCATGCTTTTCCAGGATCTCTCACAGATCACTTTGAGAAATAGAAGAGCCCTACGCCCTCTGCTGGACAAGCTGAGAGAGCGCGGACTGAGATACACCTGGAAGTTTCCCTTTGCCCTGTCAGTAACCATGGGTGGCCATCAACACACACTGCGTGATCCGGACGGATTGCAGGATTTTTGCACTGCCCTGAATTTGGAATATGTCCCGCTCCCTGAGTGGTATGCAGAGTTCCTGGACCCGAGGCCAGAAGGCTCACCTGTCAGATCTCCCTTTTCCACCCCGGAGAAAAAGCTCAACAAGAGGCTTAAGCCTCACCATCCTGGTGGCTCCAAGGCGGGTACCCCATGCAATTCCAGAGATGATCGCAGGGATAAAGGAGAGGACTTATTGTGATCGTTTGCAGACGGTTTGCGGTGTCTCAGCTTCAACCCTCACCCGGCTCGCCGGTGCCTGACTTGTTTTTGCTCTGTTTTATTATTTTTTGCTTTTGAACTTCTCCCTCCCTCCAGCCCCACGTTTGATTAGGGAGGATGCTTTGTCCTTCCTGGACCCCTGCAAGGGCCTTTTCCCTCATGTTTTTGAACTGCATGCCCATTTGGAACTCGCAACTGCCTGACTTTTCCCTTCTCTTTATGAATCACCACGACTGATTCTGCTTACCTTACCCATGATGTAGCTGGGTCTCACCAGGCGCTCACTCTTGGGGGGTCCACTATTGCTTAATAATCCTGCTGTCCTCTGGACCCGAGGCAGGAGTGGTGACCGGCAGGAGTTGATTACACAGTCCTGGAACTCTTCATGGAGAAATGTGGGCACGAATGGCTACCAGACTTTGAAGTATATGATTAGGGGGGGGGTCTAAGGGGGGGGAGGGGGTGAGAAAATGTGTTTTTGTATAATGGTTCAGGGCTATGTCTGATGCCGGGGGGGGGGGAGGTGGGGAAAGTGGTGGAGCATCTGGGGCACTTTGTGGTGCTTAGGTTGCCTGTCAGCTGATCACTTTTTTCCCTTTTTTTTTTGTTGTTGGGCCGGGGAAAACCCATCTAGTAGTAGATGGAGCTGAGTTAGCTTTTATTTGCAGGCTATGTGTGTTTACTGTTTACAGTTTGTTTTCTAAGATTGTGAATTTACTGGTAAGGCTGTCAGTCTACATTTCCGTTGACTGCCTCTCTTTACCCCCCACCCAGTGCCTACGCTTTCATATAGTGACTGCGTAGGTACTGATATATTCCACCTCGGGGAAGGATTTCCTACCCGAGTAGGGAGATCTGTAGTTCTCATTATCTCACTCTCTCTGCTCTTCAATTTCTTTTTCTCTCTCTCTCTCTCTCTTCCTTTCCTTCCTCGTTTCTTCACTGGCACTACTGCCCACCTCTTTTCTTGGTGTAGTCGACCTTGCTGTGTATGTGTATTTGATCCTGCTTAACGCTTGCTCGTATTCTGTGTTTTATTTTGTAGTACAGTAGGTGTGCCCTGATCCATCTCGCTCTGGGCTCTGACTATGGCATACGCGGACCTTGGACGAAACCCGTTTGTGGTGTCCCACAATGTGAAGGGGCTGAACATCCCCGAGAGGCGCTCCACTTTACTGAGGGAGCTCAGGAAAGGTAGGCCCCAGTTTGTGTTCCTCCAGGAAACCCATTTTAAAACACATGTGCCACATGTGCCTCGTTTGACTGATTCCTATTACACAGAGGCGCACCATGCCACTAGTGATGACTCCAAGACCAAAGGGGTATCCATTTTGATTAGCAAAAATGCACCCTTTGTCCTTCAGGAAAAGGTGATAGACCCCGAGGGTAGGTACATATTCTTAAAGGGCCTGTATAATAATGCACCTGTGACCCTGGCTAACGCCTACTTTCCCAACAAAGCCCATGTGTCCTTTTACCAGCGGATGGTCCAGGAATTGCTGGGTTTCTCCTTGGGCTGCTTGATTTTAGGGGGGGGGACTTCAACGTCCCTCTCAATCCACTGCTGGACACTTCCAACAGGAAGACTTGTATTACATATAGGACTCTTAGGCGTATTAAAACCTTACTCCAATCTCTGCAATTGATTGATGCCTGGAGGTTCCTTAATCCAGACGGACGAGACTTTACCTTTTTTCCCCCCCCTCATGATCGGCATTCGCGCATTGACTATCTTTTTGTTTCCCAACGGGATTTGACGAGGGTCACGGGGGCGCGCATAGGCATACAGTCTTTTTCTGACCATGCCCCAATCTCGCTTGCCTTGGAAGATTTCACTACACCACCTAGATCTTCCACCTGGAGACTGAATGCGTCTCTTCTGACGGACCCCGACCTCCTGTCTGAACTGACCAAGTCCCTGGATGAATTTTTTCGCCATAATGCGACGGTGGACGGTGGACGCTGACCCTTTAGCGGTATGGGAGGCACATAAATGCACTATACGTGGTGAGCTGATGAGAATGGGGGCTCGTCGTAAAAGGGAAAGGGAAAAGACCATCCGAACCCTGACGGAGCGGATAAAGTTGTTGGAGACACTCCACAAACAGTCTTTGTCGATTCAGACGGCTGCGGAGTTACTGGAAAAGAGGAAGGTCCTGCAACAGCTTTTTGATGCACGGTCGAAGAGGTTCCTTTTTTTTAGGAAACGGATCTACTATGAATCCGGCAATAAGTCAGGGAAATTTTTTGCCCGGGCTCTAAAAGAGCAAACGAATAAAAACTTTATTCACGAAATTCGATGGTGGGCTAGATGTCTCTACTGATGCGATCGCGGGACATTTTCACGATTTTTACACAAAGCTGTATAATCTGCAGACTCAACATAGACCGGCGGGAATGGACGGAGATAGGGCCCAAATAATCCGGGACTACCTAATAAACAGCGGCATACCCACCTTATCAGAGTCCAATATCGCTCTCTTGGAGAGCCCAATCACGTCGGAGGAAGTCGCTTCGGCCATCGCGCAACTAAAACCGGGGAAAAGTCCTGGGCCTGAGTGCTTCACCTCCATCTATTACAAGACTTTTGCACAGTTGCTGGTGAACCCGCTCAGAGCCGCTCTGGACACCCTGTCTGATCCTAGAACGGTCACGCCCGATTTTCTCTCAGCTCACATCACGGTTCTGCATAAAGACGGAAAGGATCCTACTGACTGTTCCAGTTATCGCCCTATATCGCTTTTTAATCTTGACGCCAAGATACACGCAAAGGTATTGGCGACTAGGCTCAGTCCCATCCTCTCAGATCTGATAGGCCCAGATCAAGTGGGCTTCATGCCGGGACGCGAATCGAGGGATAATGTAATCAAAGCCTTACTGCTTACGCAGGCGGCGAGGACCGGGAACATCGAGGGCCTTCTCCTGTCCACGGATGCGGAGAAGGCCTTCGATTGTGTGGCGTGGGATTACATGCTGGCCGTGTGCGCTAAGGTGGGCTTGGGCCCCCACATGATGGCCAGAATCTCAGCTTTGTACCAGTGTCCCTCGGCCAAATTAAAGATTAATGTCTCTCTTTCGGATAGGGTACTGATTGCAAATGGCACCAGACAGGGGTGCCCTCTGTCCCCCCTTCTGTTTATTCTGTCACTGGAACCTTTCATTAGCATGGTCAGGAATAATACAGATATTCGGGGCTTCCAGATTTCGGGTAGGGAGTACAAGGTCGCCGCTTACGCGGATGACCTCCTCTTTTTTCTAACCAATCCTGTGACGTCTCTGCCAGTCCTGATGACGGAGTTCGCTAAATACGGATATGTGTCTAATCTCAAAATTAACTACGCCAAATCGGAGGCCCTGAATGTTTTGCTATCAGACAAGGTTCTGTCCCAGGTGAGGGCGTCGTCCTCCTTCAGATGGGAAACAAAATCCTTAAAATACTTGGGGGTTCAGCTCACGCCCAGCCTGGGGGACACATATGGACAAAACTTCCCACAGTTCCTTAAAAACGTCGAGACCGATCTGGAGAGGTGGCGCTCTGGCCGTTTCTCCTGGTTCGGGCGCGCAGCCATCATCAAGATGGTGATTCTCCCCCGCCTGCTTTACCTTTTTCATACTTTGACCCTTAGGATTCCTAGGGTCTTCTTCGCCTCGCTGAAATCAATTCTATTGAAGTTCCTATGGAACTCACAAAAACCTAGAATCAAATTTTCCCTACTGAAACCCAAGGACCGTGGGGGGATGGGTCTGCCTGACTTTGTGTTGTATTACAGGGCGGCCCACCTGACCAGGGTCATTGATTGGCACTGCCATGGTCCCTGGAAGGACTGGGTGGCTCTGGAGGCAGATCTCTGCCCACATCCACTCAAATACTCCCCTTGGATCCCATGGGACAGTTGCCCACCCAGTCTTAGATCACACCCCATCACGGGATGCACCCTGGAGATCATTCATAAGCTGGCTAAAACATCTTCAATTACCTCCCAACCGAGCCCCCTAGCCCCTTTGAAGGACAATCCTGACTCTCTGCCAGGCCTAAATAACCCTAACTTCAGATTAGCTGACGAATCGCGGCCTCTCCTAGCGGGAGATTGCTTTGGAGAAGGGGTAGTGAAAGAATGGATCAAAAGGGATCTGAATATTGCACGACTGCCCTTTTGGGCATATTTCCAATTACGGAGTTACTTAGGGGGGACACCAAGAAGGGCTGCATGCAGTAGACCCCCCACGGTCTTGGAGTCGATCTGTCTTGAGGGCTCACGCTGTGTAAAACCTACATCTCAGGCTTATGTCTGGTTACAAAATGTGGAACATGGGGCTAACGATGTGCTCAGAGCGAGATGGTCAAAAGAGTTATGTATGGAGATCACACCTAAACAATGGAGGTTCGCCTGTATCATGATACACAAATTTTCGATAAGCACTGCAATGCAAGAAACGGCTTACAAAATTATGACCCATTGGTATAATACCCCGGCCAAAATGCATGGTTGGAACCCACAAATCCCGGACTCCTGTTGGAGGTGCGGCAATGAAAAAGGATCACTGCTACATATCTGGTGGCAGTGTCCACACATCGCACAATACTGGGACAATGTTATTCAGCTTATTAAACAAATTACTGACACAAGCATCGCCCTAAACGCAGCTTCATGCTTACTTCATGTCACTAATACCTCTCTGAAGAGATATAAAAACTCTCTGACGAGACACCTATTGAACGCAGCAAAGTCTCTAGTAGCATTATATTGGAAATCTCAAAGGGTTCCATCCATTGCTGAATGGCTCAGGAGGGTCTCTGATGTTTATACCATGGAGGAGACACTGGCCCAATCAAATGATCAAGTGGAAAAACTCCATAAGATATGGCAGCCCTGGATACTTCAAGTATTCTTCTGCTTATCCGAACACTTAGGAGGCCCATTGGAGTCGTGGGCCTGGACACGTTCACATCATAATGACTGTCACCCTGTTTCTTTCTAACATGCTCTTGTCTTTGTTCTTGATTCTAAATGTTAAAATTAGGAATGGCTGCTTGGAGGAAATAGTTGCTGGCCTACTATCTGGACTAGTCAAGTGGAGGTTGGTCTTGCTTTTCGGCATGCTCCACTTCCTGGTTAGCGAAGGTAAAGTTACACTGTTGCCGCGCAGCAGAGGCCGGATGAATCTTGTTTCTGTTTCTTCTTGCCGATGTTATTACAGTTGCAACTATGACTTGTACTTAATCACTGTTCAGTGTAAAGCTGTATTGCTTTCTGACTTATACTGTAATGCTTGTTTTTGATACAAATAAACTTGGAATGTTAAAAAAAAAAAAAAATTGTGCAGCTTTCTCGGAAAGCCTGAGGCCTCTTAAAATTTACCAACCTGCTAACATTTAGCAGAACTTGCTACCACAGCCGCTCTTGCTCTCTGAGCAAGGCCACCTGCCACACTTATTTACAAGCAACCATGCCTATAGCCTACAGCAGTGAGACTAGATCTAAGGAAAATACGATCATACCTTACCAAAGTCCGAACTCCCAAAGCTGTAAGATACACCAAAGCTGTTAGGAAAGCAGGAGTCCTTAAAGCGGAGTTCCACCCATATAAACAACATTTTGCCATGTTGTTTAAAAAAATAGAAATAAAAAAACCTGAAAAAATAAAATAAAAAATACTCACCCGAAATAGCTGTTGCTATGCGGAAGTCCGTAATCTGCCTCACCTGCACCGCGGTCCGATTTCTTCTTCTCCTTGTGAATGGGCGCGCTGCTTTCTGGGAACTGTGTGTGTTCTCAGAGAGCAGCGCGCCCATTCACAAGCCAGCGTGAGACTCGCACAGGCACAGTAGGAAACGGGCAGTGAAGCCGTACTGCCTGTTTCCCATAGTGTGAATGGCGGCGCGGGACTCGGAGCGATCGCGGGACCGGCATCGGGGGGGCCATCAGCGCGGGCGCCTAGGACAGGTAAGTGTCCTTATTTAAAGTCAGCAGCTACACTGTTAGTAGCTGCAGACTTTAAAAAAAAAAAATTTGCGGCTGGAGCTCCGCTTTAAGGGGGTTCTGGCTGGTCATCTGTAGTCTTCGGTTGGACTTCAGTCTATACCTGTCAGATGTTAAGGTTTGGTCAGTCAATGTCACCGCTGTCATCTTCCCTTGACATGCACATGGAGAGGTCAGTGTAACCATGTCACGCTGCCCAGGGAAATTCACAATCCTTATCTAAAAAGTAAATATACAAGGCAGTCAACGATATTAAAGTCCCTTCTAAATAATTCTCAATATTGTGGAAAAGCTCCTGCGCTACCGAGGGGGATGGGCTGGGAGGTGGGCTGGGGGTACTGCAGCAGACACCTAACAATCTGTCCTTGGCAGAAAGAGATAGCAAGTAAAAAGGGAGGGGGTGATGTCTGCGCTGTAATGGTGGGTGAAAGGTGATAAGGTCAGGATGGGTGAATGTGATGGGGAGATAAACTTAGAACAACATCGTGAAAATAGACAATGTGAATTTAGTATAACAATGGGGGTGATACCAATAAACACAGAGCGGTGACAAATACACTAGCCTGTGTATTGTGAAACCAAGGGAAAGTCCATGCAGTGAAAATGAATGCACAGTGCTAAAACAGTTGAACTATAGGACCAGAAAACTTTCCATGGGGAAATACCTCTGGATACACAAAAAAAAAATTTAATAAAAATGTATACATCAAAAAGTAAAATATATACATAAATAAAGTCTCTTGTGAAAAAACCCAAAAATCCAAAAAAGTCCAGAATGGGCTGGTGATGTCAGGAAAGGGTGATAGTGGTAAACACCTCAGGTGGTCCCCAGCTCCTTACCTCAAGGCTATTGCAAGGCTAAAACAGCACTTCCAAAGAAGAGCAATTTCCTCAGCAGGGCAAGCAGCAGAAGCACTTCTTAGCAGTAAATAAAGCAGACCAGAGGGTGATGGATGATGGGCCTATCTCCCACGAACAGCGAGTTTGTTCTTGGTCCGGAACCGGTACATGTGGCACTCTTCTATGGTTTGGCCAGATAGTCACTCAAGATGGTGGGACTTACAGATGGCGTGCATGATGAAAGAGAAACAAAACCATAGCGCAATCCCGCAAGATAAAACACATTTATTTAAAAGAATAACACTCACAGTTAAAACGATCCAATGGGGCATGAAACAAACAAACGTCAGGTGGATCACTCTGCGTCAGGCGTGTGGACTCTGTAGCTCCCTGATCCCTACGCGTCTCGTCACACCACGTGACTTCCTTAGGGGATAACGCTGATGAGACTTGGCATATCTTAAATACACCGCCCGGATGTTTGCTACTGGGCGCATGGCGGCCATTTTCCCGTAGCCCGCACTCATGATTGGATGATGAATGTAGTGGTCACCATCTTGCCTGAGTCATATCCTATTAATAGATAGGAGTGGCTCCAGGAGGAGAGTAGTGCTAGTGGGACCTCATATTTACAGTACACCGCCCGAGTGTCTGCTTTACTGGGCACATGAAAGGTGGATAAATGTGTAAAAACGAAATGGAGAAAACTAATGTAGCAACCTGCCCCACATTTCCCAGGTGTGGGGCAGGTTGCTACATTAGTTTTCTCCATTTCGTTTTTACACATTTATCCACCTTTCATATTTTTAAGGATTTTAAAAGATCGATTTTACATCATAAAAACTCTCCTTTCGTTTTATATTATTTTAAATTATACGACAGACTTCTCTGGTCCTACGATCGGGAAGCTGTTCATTTTTTCTATGTCCCTCTGTTGGTATGACTACACGGAACAACCAGTCCCAAACCCCCCATTCTGTTTTACACCCTATCACAAGTGTGCCCGTCCCATTGAGCCACTCCTACCTGCCAATAGGATGTGACCCAGGGAAGATGGAAATCACCACAGCTTATACCCAATCACGAGTGCGGGCTACGGGAAAATGGCCGCCATGCGCCCAGTAAAGCAGACACTCGGGCGGTGTACTGTAAATATGAGGTCCCACTGGCACTACTCTCCTCCTGGAGCCACTCATATCTATTAATAGGATATGACTCAGGCAAGATGGTGACCACTACATTCATCATCCAATCATGAGTGCGGGCTACGGGAAAATGGCCGCCATGCGCCCAGTAGAGCAGACATCCGGGCGGTGTATTTAAGATATGCCAAGTCTCATCAGCGTTATCCCCTAAGGAAGTCACGTGGTGTGACGAGACGCGTAGGGATCAGGGAGCTACAGAGTCCACACGCCTGACGCAGAGTGATCCACCTGACGTTTGTTTGTTTCATGCCCCATTGGATCGTTTTAACTGTGAGTGTTATTCTTTTAAATAAATGTGTTTTATCTTGCAGGATTGCGCTATGGTTTTGTTTCTCTTTCATCATGCACGCCATCTGTAAGTCCCACCATCTTGAGTGACTATCTGGCCAAACCATAGAAGAGTGCCACCTGTACCGGTTCCGGACCAAGAACGAACTCGCTGTTAGTGGGAGATAGGCCCATCATCCGTCACCCTCTGGTCTGCTTTATTTACTGCTGAGGAGTGCTTCTGCTGCTTGCCCTGCTGAGGAAATTGCTCTTCTTTGGAAGTGCTGTTTTAGGCTATCCGTGCAATAGCCTTGAGGTGAGGAGCTGGGGACCACCTGAGGTGTTTACCACTATCACCCTTCACAAGAGACTTTATGTATATATTTTACTTTTTGATGTATACATTTTTATTTAATTTTTTTTTTGTGTATCCAGAGGCATTTCCCCATGGAAAGTTTTCTGGTCCTATAGTTCAACTGTTTTAGCACTGTGCATTCATTTTCACTGCATGGACTTTCCCTTGGTTTCACAATACACAGGCTAGTGTATTTGTCACCGCTCTGTGTTTATTGGTATCACCCCCATTGTTATACTAAATTCACATCGTCTATTTTCACAATGTTGTTCTAAGTTTATCTCCCCATCACATTCACCCATCCTGACCTTATCACCTTTCACCCACCATTACAGCGCAGACATCACCCCCTCCCTTTTTAAATTCTCAATATTACTTCTACACAGATGTTTCCTACACTTTCTAAAATGGATTCTGTATAATCAAAATGGAGGTTGTCGTGTCAAATTATTATCTCACTGGCTCATGTAGCTGTATTAATACAGGCATATAAGCAGTGGTGACAGCTGCAAGTAGTTGATGAGCAGTAGGTAGATAGGTAAATACACAGTGGCATGAAGTTCAAGCATAAGGTATGCAAATCAAGAACAGCAATCCCATGAAATGTCTCACCATGGATGTAGCTAGATCTAATGGCTGCTGGACATGCTGCTTCAAAGCACATTGGCCTTGTTTGTGAGCCTCCCAACTGCTGTAGGTATCAGGGCAGGACAAGACAATTGCTTCCAGTTTTCTAGAGTAATACAATGCACATTCATATGCCTCTCTACCTGGGGTAATGGAAGAAACGTCTTGCTGATGTACTTCTGCCACATGTGTTTGTGGCTAAGATACATTGACAATGTTCTGGTCATCTGGGGCTGTTGAATTGCAGTAATTTTATTTCTGAACTAGCTGAATACCCGGCGTTGCCCGGTCTTCCTATCTTAACCTTTTGGGGAGGAAAATCATAGTTGTATAAATAAATGATAGGATTGCAGTTGGGATTAGGTATCGATTCTGGGAACCTGAGAATGAAAAAGCATTACAGACTTGTAAAAATTGGAAAAATATGTGATTCGGGGAAGGTGAAATTCCAGTTTCAATGCATCAAACGTTTTTAATGTGCCAGCAGAGAGTAATGGCAAGAGGTAGAAAATTCTGCTTTTACACCAAGCCTCCAGAGTCTGGTACAATCAAGAATTATTGGAGTGTTTTATTATGCCAGATGGGAGAGTAATCGTTAGGTGTGGGTATGTCTAGTTTGAGGTCAGTCTCCATATCTTTCTATAGTGGTTTACGAGGGAGTTATGTCCCCTCCCCCAGGGGCAGACTGACCATAGGGCACTTCGGGCACAGACCGAAGGCCCATGAGAGCGTCCCCTTCGATCTACCCGTCAATCACAACTAGCTGATGGGTAGATCGGGTCCCGAAGCGCTGCTTCCTGCTAAGATTGCAGTGTAAACAGACCTCTCGTGATGCACTCCTCCAGCCGGCCCCTCTCCCCTTATGTCCACCCCAGGTGCTTGCATTTGTCATCACCTCGGACGGACGAGAAGAGAGGGGGGACGGCTTGGTTTGCAGCCAATAATCGAGTAACCTGGCTGCCCAGGGGTGATTATCTGAAGATTGTAAATGGTGCTTTAGAACCATGATCTGTGGGCTGCAGCACTGATCATTGTATTTTGACAGTGAAGGAGTCCTTCTGTCAGTACAAAGCGAAAGGGAAAAAAAAAAAAGAGCTCCTGGGCAAACAAGAATCAGAGGGACCCCTGAGCATGTCACCTGCCACCAGCAGATTCTGTCCTTGCATCAGGTGCCGCCAGCAGAGTTCCTCCTTACATCTGGTGTCCATAGCCTCAGTCCTTACATCAGTGTCCCAAGCAGAGATATAGTTACCCACCCCCAGGGGTCAAGTCCTGGGGAAAAAGAGTGTGGATCTCCCACCAAGATCTCCCACCAAAAAAAATAACTCGTATGCATAATTACTAAACCACATTTTTTTCCCCCCGATCCACTGTACCTTAGTAATCCTTTGTTACTGCCTGCTTTCTGTATATGGATTTATCAGGTAGTGTGCGGGTATTCCGTCACTTCCTCGATGCCGCAATGTCTCCTGGAAGCTTTTGTCATCGTTCCCAGGAGACATTGCGGGGGTCTGCTACAAGTTATTGCGGGATTTAGAAAGAACTTTAAGCAAGTTTTTTTTAAATGCCCCTACGATGCCCCCGACAGTGACTCGAGCTTGGCATCGCCGCTTAGTGAAGGATTGGCTCAGCTGCTCTAGTTCTTGCAAAGGGAACTGCATTTCTGCTGTGAAAAAAGTTTAGGGACTCCATTCACACAGGACTTGAGCCCTTGTTACCCCCCCCTGTACATAATTACCCCTTTCCCCCCTATGCAATTAGTAAGCCATACATAGTTACTACCCCCCTTTGTACAAACATTGCTGCAACATAGACATCCCCACATATGGCAGCTGCAGAGCAAAGCAAACTCCACTAAACACACAGCGCCACTGGTGGTGAGGGAAATGAATCGAGACAAGGGTCCCAAAATCAGGACTGTCCTGCGAAAAAGCGAGAATGTTGGAAACCATGACTTATGTGCACGAGACCTTACATTTTTTTATTCATTTTTACAATGGTTTTATATTCACTTATCCCCCTCACATCCCTGTTGAAGGGTTCTTTAGACCCGATATTTCACCAAACAGACCCCTGATGTCTCACATTTTGACAGCAAAAGTGATTAAGGGCAAAGTCCTTAATACTTTACTTCCAAAGCCTGAGCTACACAGAACAGTCTCACTGTTTATTCCCAAACTGAAGCATAGTTAACACTTTAATATGCTCTAGTTATAAATAAACAGCAAGTGATCATTCAAAAAAGAAAGGGGCTGGCAGATATGCCATGTTTAGGACCCCCATCCCGAAACAATCCCCTGCAGCAGCTGGCTAGGGAGAACAGGGGAAGCTGGCAGACCTACGGACTGGTGGGTGGGGATATGTACACAAGGGGGCCTAGGCAGTGGAGGAGATCCTGTACAGGATGGGGTGATGCCACTTGCATACATGTAGCATTTTAGTGCACAGCACATGATACCAGTGACTTATATTGCGCCCCCCCCCCTCCATGCTGTAAAATGCAGGTCACTTCAGTATGTGCAAAAGCCATGTAAATGATTATAGACACCACTTTTCTTCAGAAAATCAGTCAAATAGTGCTTTTTATTTTTCAAAAAGGGCCAGAGAATCTCATGCTGTACATTTTATGTAATCAAAAACACAAAAAGTATAGTTTTTTTCCAGTTTGCAAACAACTTTTCTATCGTGCTTCGTTTGTGTCCCTAGTTCTTTTTTCAGATATAA